>JBAGKO010000010.1:35651235-35674111 GCA_037177275.1 Acacia concinna
AATGCTCTCATATTCTCAACAGTTTTATCATTGGACGTTTGACCAGGTATTGAAAGCATATACATTCCTACAGAGAACAATGCTATATATATATATATATCATCATATTCAAAATGGTAACATGAGGTGGGAAAAATGGAAAACCAAATAGATATAGTTGACAACAATCATATTATATACTATATAGAAACAAATGATCCACATCATGAAATGAAGAGGTGTGAGACAGGATGCATAAAGCACTCAACTTATGAGAATTTTTATTCATAAAATCCCAAATTATTGAATTAGACCATAAATGGAAAATATAACTTGGCATATCCATATTTTTTTTTAAGACCAAATAACCACCTATACCCCTGCAGATTGTAAATAAATTGTATTTAAATAAGGATAAGATGAGGAAATATATAATTAGAAAAAAATGAACTTGACATATCTATGCAAAAAGCTGAGGTAATATAAGTAAAGTAGAAAGACAAGAAAACTCCAACCTATTGTTCATTGCCCCATTCCCAAATCTTATAATCTAGAGGCCACATATCTGAATGTACAATAGATTCTTCATATATTAAACTTTTTTAAATAGCCCTTACAAGAAAGTCCCCAATATCAAAAGGATTAATCACTATGATTAACAATATATTTTCTAAAAATAAAATTGGGTGTACGTCTACATGACTTTTTTTTAATATATTTCATAAAATCCATTAATAGTTTCCCTAAAAATAAACATGTTAGCTAGCTAAGGACAAAAATGTAAACTAAGAAAGACCAAAGTTATTAAATAACAAATCTATTATGTCCTTTGAGAAAATAGTGGGGAAGGAAAAATTTCATTATACCTTGGATAACAAAAATAAATAAATAAATAAATAACACAAGCTTAAATTACCTTTCTTCTTTTGTGATCAACTGATTCAATAGCTGAACACAACTTGGATAATTGTGTTGAATCTTCCACCCCTTCCGCAACCAAGATATAATTTGCTCAAGTTTTATAGAAAGAAATTGAAGTTATGTCTATCTTAGTAGAACACCTAAAACATAGAAGGAACCTTCGCATCATTAGCCATTGTTTTCGATTCTTCATTTTGGCTTCTCTACTTTTGGTCCTTGTAAGGTACCAACATATTACAAGTGTAAGGGCCAAAGCAAACAAACCCCTATTAGTAGCACCTTCATGTAATGTGAAGATCTTTTGGGAGGAGGAACTGTGAAAAAAATTATTTATCGAATATATCAATATTACAAATAAAAAAGACTTAGAAATATTTAGAAAGGAAAAGGAAGCCCAGAATCTGACTTGCCTATAGCTCCATCACTTGCAGCATATGGTAACACCACATGGAAGCCAAGCAACATTTGACAAGGTTTTTTAACTTGCCACCCACAAAGATCTAAGTTTCTGGAAATCTGTTAAAATAAGTTGAATTGAGTACAATAGCAACATCTACTCTACATGTGAAGTTATATATAACAATTATTTTGATTGGGGAATTCCAAAACTTCCTTCATAAATTCATATGCTATATTAGATTATTGTAGACATGATTAGTTGACTACACAATTAAAATATCGTAAGAGTTATGTCCAGAGGTGTTTAGCACTCCATGTCAAGGATTTCACCAGAAAAGAAATTGGTAGACGAGTTCCTAAGACAAGCAGGATCATCAAATACCATTACTGTCAAGAAAATAAAGATGTAAAACTTATCAATATACCACAATCTATTCACTAACTGAACTTACAAAAGCCTCAAATGTGCCAGCGGCCAATAGATGAGGGTATAACACCCTTCAAGGAATTGCTGAATAAATCCTTGCGTTAAAATTATGTATTAGACCCTAATTCCTAAATGAACTTTTTTCTATTTTGGTCAAAAAATATTTCAATGATAACTTGAACTCAGGTAGCTCCAGAAAAAGCTTGCAATCAATTCAAAGTACACAATAGGGTATAAATGACACATCAATGTGGAAGAAAATAGATACGAGGATCTTAAAATATGATTAAAGAGAATAGAGATGAATGAGGTGAGGGATTTCTATTTGGAGAGGAGTGAGAATGGCAAGGTAGAATAATGTTGTACTTAAAATCTCTACAGCCTACTGAGTTTACTAATGCTGGGAGAGATAATGCCTCCAAGTTGCATTTAGGGTAGATTTCTGAAGAACCAGAGAAAAGAAGAGTCAAAATAGGAAAGACGGTTAGATAAATGAAGAAAATGTGTTGTTCACATAAATTGAGCGAGTTGTTTGCCATGGTAAATGTGATGTTCACACGGCATCTAGGAGTATTATTCCTAGTATCATTCATAGCTTTTGATATCCAACAATGCCAAACCTATCAAATGAAGAGGAACTGTTCAAAACAGTTGAAGTTGAGAACTTGAAACTCACATTTAGGTTAGCTGAAGCAAAAAGAAAAAAACCAAAATCCAAATATTTGACACAAACAAAAAGTCAGGGGAAGAAAATGGCATAATTGAAACTTAATTTATGATGTTAGATTATCAACCGTACACAAAAGGACTCTATTTTATAGTTCTTTTACAATGCTTGCTGTCTTGAGTGAAAGCAAAAGAGGAAGGGTGGAAAATGTAACATCCAAGGAATTTTCTAGGCCTATATAGAGGATTTCGAGTAGACGAGAGTCGTACTCGGATATTTTTAGGGCCTAGATGAGGTAGTTGAGATGAGTAAAGGGCCATGATCAAGAGAGGAGAGAGAGATCTCCTGAATTTTGAAGTAAAAGCCGGGTAAGGACCTATGTGCAAAAAGTGAAATTTTGGCAAAGTTAGAGGTTGAATTTTGGTTAGGTTCGAAAGCCCCAAAAAATCCCAAAAATTATTTTAGAGCATCCAGAATATCATGGAGTAGTCAGAATAATTTTTAAAGGACATATGAATTTTTAGTGATTTTATGAATATTTTATTAATTTTTGGTCGGACCGGGTTTTTGGCCAGAAATTAATTACAGCAAATATTTAAAGGCGTCATTGTTCTGGACTGGGATTTGGGAAAATTAGTAGAGCATAAGAGAAGATGAATGAATTTGATTGGAGGTTGAGAAGAAGTCCAGAGAAATTCTAGAAAATTTTGGAATATCGGTTATCGTCGGTATAAGGGACTTCTTCGCAGAAAAATTATTTTCTGAAGTTCAATACCTCAAAAAATTCTGAAATTTTTATGGTAGCCTTCTAGGATATTTTATGATTTTTGGGTAATGTTTCAGAATTTTTCGGTGTAAAATGAATTTTCTAGAATTTCTAGATTAAATAAGGCTATACAGGATAAGTTGGGACATGATACTAATTTGGTTGGCCCCACAAGACCCATCTGCACCTGCGCCACCCCTTGGCTTCAAGAAGAAGCCAATAAAAGTCAAAAAAAGAGGGCTGATTGGCATGCAAGATGGAGGGGGTATTATTTTATTATTTTCCTAAGTTGCAAAAAAATACAAATGTGCCATTGAGTTGGCCTATAAATAAGAGCAACCTCCTCTCCATTTTGGCGCATGAACAAGAGTCCCTGGGGAGGTTCTGGCTAACTAGAAACTCGACCCCCGTATACAGAATTTCAAGGAGATTCAATCCATGCTATCCGAGCCAGCGATTAAGGTAAGCTCTAGCTTGTATTTTCTTTTATTCTTCTCCTCTTCCCCATAGTTTCTAGGGCATTTCATAAGGGGAAATGCTATCAATGGATTTAGCTAAGCAAGAGGAGGAAGAGTTTGAGGTTGTATGATGTTTATTCGGGCTAAAAAATGCTTATAGATAGTGTGTAGGCTTGAATAGAGTTGAGATTTTTCCTTGGTATGATGGGGAGAGTTTTCGGCCAAACCTAGTAGAGAGATATGTGGTGTGATTTTGATTGGTTTGATGCTTCCAACACGTTCAGAGCAATGTTTTACCTAAGGAAAGGTAGAAAGAATGCATGTGGAACACCGAACCGATGAAATCACCAGGGACCCCAAGAAAGGGGAGTGTTTCAGCCAAATGGGGAGAGGGTAAAAGGAGTTTGATTTTGGTCAAACAAAGGTCACATGGATTTAGAGGCAAAAACTATATAGGATTAGCCTGTGAAATCAGTGAAAAGAGAGAATGAGTTCGGCACCCAAATTTAAGGAGAGAAGAGTTCTGGGTTGGTATTGGTGGTAGGTATTGATCTAGTAATATTGTGATATGTCCAGGCAGTGTAGCAAAGTTGTTTAGTATCCAGAGGAGTAAGTATAAGCACCTGCAACGCGTGGATTAAGCGATAGTGTGAACTTCTAACTTTAACTCTTTAGTGCTTTGCTTGTCTGCTTTATGTTATTGCTTGTTTTTACTGTGTTGTGGTTGAGCAGCATGTTATGTTTGAGATGTATGACTCGTTGTTTATGTGCCTTGCAATATGTTAGAGCTAGAGTCGTGTGCATGCTCCCTATACACAGTGAGTACTGAGAGAGAGATGGCACTAGATGAGTAAGTACGAGCATAGCATTTAGCATGACTTGCATTGCATTATTGTGTTATTATTAGTGTTCTAATACTGAGGTTTCCCAAGAAACCTTACCCTCTCCACAATGCAGGTGAAGGTGTGACGTGAAGCAGGAGAAGAGATAGATAGTGTTTAGTTATGTTGCTTCCTTGTATTGATGTTAGATTATTGTAATATTATGTATGTACTGGATACTGGATTCTGGACATCTGAATATTATGATGCTACTGTTGTTAATGATGTAATGTTATGGGAATGCCTTTACCTATGCCGTCATGCTGTCCGCGTGACTTCAGAATGATGAGATAAGGAAACAATAGCATAGCAAGATAATATGGTTAGATTGGCACTTGAGTTTTAGTTATTTTAGACCTGAAATTGGGTTGGCTACAATTTAAGCAAATGACTGTATCTGACCACGAGCCTTTGCATGCTAACATAGGATATTTTTAGCTGCAAATTGAGTGGTAGATCATGTCATTTGAAGTTTTGTCAAGAAATTTATGCCTTCCCAAAGTTAGGCCAAATTGACCATATGAATGGTGCAACTTTGAGAGGTTGTGCGTGGATGATGCTATGTATTCATGGCATGAGATTATTTTTCCCTTATAGAGGATGTTGAAAGCCTTCAAATGAGCTAGGAATTACGTCATTCCGATTTTTATAGAATTAGCTATGATTTTCCAAAGTTGGTTGAAATTAAGGGGTGGATGAATAGTATAGCGATAAAGTGAAAAATTGTCCCCTTATTTTCCCAACTTAAAGTCATAACTAGTTATTCCAATAGCTCTCAAATGGTAAGGTAAAGGCTATAGAAGGAGGTGTGACAGAAAATAGTGACAAAAATCACCCAAAAACCTAGGAACTGGTAACACTTTTCATTTGAGTTTTCCAAATAATCTCATTCAAGCAAATATGAAGGAAGATTACTAACCTTTCTATGGCCATTGGTTCCTACTGAGATCGCATCTAACTCAAGCTAGAGCAAATGGGGAGAGAACAGAAATCTTCCTTAATACAGAAATCTTCCCGCTAGTGTCATCACTAGATCTACTAACTCTCTACCCACTTCAAAGCAAAGTTGGGAACTGACTTCTCCATCTGAGATTAACCATAAATTTATTTTAGTGACCCCAAAACCAACTTTCCTTATTATTCGGGAACTAAGATGGGTAAGGGCATTACTATTACTATTGAATGAAAAAGAAGAATGGAAGGGAAGGAGATATTGCATCCTGAAGACTACGAAGAGTAACATAATAAAGAGGGGAGAGAGTATGGGCATTTTGAAATTCAAAAGTTGACTGGAAAAGATTCCCCAGGCAAGGGGAAAGGAGAGAGGAAAGTGAGAAATGTCTAGAACAAGTGGAAGATTTTTTCACCCTGTCGAGGGATTGAAATGTTGGAATTCAATATCTTGAGGATAGGAGATTAAATCTTAGCTGCATAATCTTTAGCTACAGTAACTCAGTGGAAGAATATTATAAGATATATTGATATTGATGATGCTTGTCCTCAAATAAAAAAAAATACCAACATATGATGAGCACCCCTATTTTCTTATGACATAGGATAAAATATTTGAAGGTGAAAGGACTGCCAAATTAGCCTTGCCCTTTTATTGAGAAAAACAAGATTTTTCTTCTTACAATAATCACTTTTGAGTTGGATCTACAATTTGACATGGTTATTAAAAAGTAATCAATTTTTAAATCATGGATCCACATAAAATAATATTTATTACTATAAAAGATATTTAATTATAAAAAAATATATTAACAAGTTAGCATCATAAAATTTTTAAAATTTCTTACACTGTAACATGTCATTATGTACCAATTATTTGTTATCGAACTTATCATTAAATATTTTCCTCAAGACCCTTTTTTAATACAAATATAACGTTAACGCCAAAAGCTAACAAAACAGAAGGCTGATTTTGAAAAATACTCTCCCATCCTAATTATAAAGGTCATTGACTTTTTTTTAGAGAATTCTAGAAAAATTTTAATAAAAATATTTATATTATTTAATTATATCATATATTGTATTTTGTTACATTATATATTATTTCATAAGTCAAACAACATAATTTGAAGAAAAATGATAAATTTTAATGCTTTAAAATAATGTAATTAGTTTTTTTAAAATTTTTTTCTAATTCTCTAAAAAGATCAACATGCCTTTATAATTAGGACCACAAAGAGTAATACTAGTACTACATACATATCTTGAGGGGCTGTCTGGTATGAGGGGAGGTGAGGGAAAGGAGGAAAAATGAAAATTTTATGAATTAAATTTAAAGAAATTGAAGAAGTTATAAAATTTTAATAAAGATAAAATATAACATAAAAAAGTATGAAAAAAGAATTAAAAACTTTTAACCTCACTTCTCTAATTTTTTAAAATTTAACTTATAAAAATTTTCCCTCCCTTCCCTTTCCCTCCAAATCCTTCATACCAAACAAGCCAGCATAACAATGGCATCAATACTTGGTTTTTATATTTAACAATAGGGGAAATCCCAAAAAAAAGATAAGAGAAATAGGGAAATCTTACTTCAGTACAGCGAAATCGGAAAATCTCAAATCAGTCTTTTTGTACTTTTTTACATAATTATGAAAATGCCACTAAATTTTTAATAATACGAGTATCTTAATTTATAACAAGAGTATCTCAATTAACAATATCAGTACAAACAACTTACAACGTAAATACGTAATACGTAAATGCTTTTGGTGTTGTTAATGTAGATACTTGTGTTGTGAATTATAATATTCGTGTTATTAAAAATTCAATGGCATTTTAGTAATTACGTAAAAAAAGTTCAAAAAGATTGATTTAGAATTTTTCGATTTCTCTGTACCGAATTGGGTTTTTTCTATTTCCCTTATCTCTTTTGAGATTTCCCTTAACAATATGTGTATTTTTTTTTGTTTTATTTTTTTTTTATCGTTTCAACATTGGTAGATGCGTTTTGTTAAGAAGGCTGCTTGTGTGAGAATTGGGAACCTATTTAAATGTATCGTTTGTAACGTAGTAGCGCTCAGTCCAGTGATGCGCACAACGAAGAAGAAGCAGATGGTTTCTTTGTTCCTTTTTGCTGTTCCCAATCCACTGGTCTAGGGTCCTCCACTTGCCCATCAATCTTAGGCTTCTCAGCGGTCGCATCGTTGCGCATTCGATTTCAAGTCTGTATATCTAATATTGGTCGATTGCCCTCCACGACCCTCGCCAGTCACCAGTAAGGTTTCGGGGTTCTCTTATTAAATTGCCATAATGGATTCTATATTTTGTTCTTGTTTGATTCCATCTTGATTATTTACTGCTGAGATTCTTAACATTTCTATGCTGTTTAATATGAATTACGATTGTCAATCGGGGAAGATTGCGTCGCCAATTTAGGGGAACTTGGTTGCATTTTGTTTAGAAAAGATAGGCCTTGCTTGTAAAGATGGTCTTGAATTGTTTCTCTTCATATATATTCCTGGAGTTAGCTTTAGGATGAAGATTTACTTTGTTTTCAATTTCTTATTGCTTTTATTCGTTACACTTCCCGTATCGAATTTCTATGTTCATCACAATCTCTTGGAGTCTGCTTTATGATTAAGACCCCAATTCCCTTAAAGGTAATACTTTGATAGCAATTAATTCAATGCTAAACACTTCATCTTCCTTAAAAGTTGTGGGTAAAAGTAGTTTTTTTCTGTCTTGCATGGACGCTGGCACAGCAGGCTGACAAAATTTGAAGAGTTATTTGCTTTGTATTGTCCCTGATATGAATGTTTAGCATCTTTTAAGAGTGAACATGACTCCGTTTTCAAGTGTCTGAGCTTCATCTTATGTACCAAGTTTTATTTATTTCCTAAGCTCTAATGGGGTTACAGATATTGAGGTAATTTGATGATGCGGATCCTATGTGGAAAACTGCTGTGAGATTCATGCACTTTACGCTCAACAAACATGACTTTCACTTTACGTTCTAATTTAATATCTCTTGGAGATTTTGTATCTAAGACTTTATATCCCTTGGAAATTGGGATTCCCATTCTAGTTATGAAAACCCCAATCTCATCTTCAGTGAGTTTATTTAATATTCAATGAAATCTTGATGTTGTTTCTTTTTGTTTGTATTTATTCATGTACTGTCACACAAAAAGGTGTTTGGTTTTGATCTTGTTTATTCCATTACCATACCTCTAGATTTGAGAATGGATGGTTCAGCTGGCCGTGGCAGCAATGCTGACGTGTATTTACCAAATTATAAGATGGGGAAAACACTTGGGATTGGATCCTTTGGCAAGGTGAAAATCGCAGAGCATGTATTGACTGGCCATAAAGTCGCCATTAAGATCCTTAATCGGCGCAAGATAAAGAACATGGAAATGGAAGAAAAAGGTTTGTGATGTCTGTTCATAAATAATCTTCAATTTACACTGCGAGTTGAGATTTTAATCTTTCTCAAATGTTCTGTAATTCCTGATTTATATGTTCTCAGATCACTAGTCATGCGATACTGTGATATCCATAATTCTGTAATGGTTCAGATTGTTGGGAAAAAAATAATTTAAATATGCATATATGCTTCTATCAGTGTTTGATTATTTCTCCTTCATTTATTTTCCTCCCTACCCTGTTGCAGTGAGAAGAGAAATAAAAATTTTAAGACTGTTCATGCACCCACACATTATACGACTTTATGAGGTCATAGAAACCCCAACAGACATATATGTTGTTATGGAGTATGTGAAATCCGGTGAACTCTTTGATTACATTGTGGAAAAGGGTAGGCTGCAAGAGGATGAAGCCCGTAATTTTTTCCAGCAGGTAGGATTGGCTTCTATTTTGTGCATCTCATCAGCTAATGCTTTTTGTTTGAGATGTGAAGAAAACCAATAATGGGCTTTCTCTTGATAGTTTAAGCTTTGGGATAAAATGGTCCTTGACACAGCTTCTATGACTAAGTGGTCTGGATTTTGATTCTTATTGACAAAAATATTTGACCTTTTGCTTTGTCATGGCTTCAAACCCAAAAATTGTTTCAGTAGGTTGGGTTTTAAGTATATTAATAATAAAACTAATCATAGACCTTCCCCTAACAACTTAAGTTTTTGGAATGAAGTTCTTTTTGACACCTATGCCAGATCATTTAAATTAATTTTTGTGTGGGAAGCAGATAATCTCTGGTGTGGAATACTGTCACAGAAACATGGTGGCTCATAGAGACCTTAAGCCAGAGAATTTACTTTTGGACTCCAAATGCAATGTCAAAATTGCTGATTTTGGTTTGAGCAATATCATGCGTGATGGTCACTTTCTTAAGACAAGTTGTGGAAGCCCAAACTATGCTGCTCCAGAGGTTTGGTGTTCTTTGTATTGTAATGCAACGAGTTAGCAGCACTACATGTGAGAGGTCCTTAGAATGTATATTTTTCGTACTTTGTGATTCACTATTTTCTTGGTTTCACTGCTTGGTTTCTCAGGTTATATCTGGCAAATTGTATGCTGGGCCTGAAGTAGATGTCTGGAGCTGTGGTGTTATTTTATATGCTCTTCTCTGTGGTACCCTTCCTTTTGATGATGAAAACATTCCAAACCTTTTTAAGAAAATAAAGGTATTTGCTGATGACTCTTATACTATTTTCTGTTCATTTCCTTTTTTTGGCTAAATTATGCGTAAAACCTTCTGGAGTTGATGTTATATATAAATAGCCTATCTAAATTTTAAAATTCTACAATGAACTCCCCAAAAATTTTATATTTATGCAGATAACCCCCTACTATTAGGTTTGTTCATTAATTATTTGCATATAGCTTAAAGTTTATGGGTCATCTGCATATAAATCAAGGCTTAACGGGGTTATATGCACACAAAAAATGAAGGTTTAAGGGGGCATTTAGTTTATGGTTGGGCGTTATCTGTGCAAACTTGAAAGTTTAGGTGGATTTTAAAGAAGTGATGCCTAATGCCCACTTATAATGTTGAGGATGAAAATTTGAGTATAGACCTGTAGTGATGCAACCAAACAATTGGATGATATTCTAATATCATCAGTCCTTTTTGAGCACTCACCTTCATCCAAATAGATTTGTATTTTCCGTAGTTTTATATTGAAATGATTTAATTTTGCTTCCTAAGTGAACCTTCTTTATTTTCTTCCCCTTTTTAGGGTGGGATTTATACTCTTCCTAGTCATCTATCACCTGGTGCTAGAGATTTGATACCAAGGATGCTTGTGGTTGATCCTATGAAGAGAATGACTATACCTGAGATTCGCCAACACCCATGGTTCCAAGCTCACCTTCCTCGTTATTTAGCCGTGCCTCCTCCAGATACAATGCAACAAGCAAAAAAGGTTTATTTTAGTTGATTTCTTCCGAGTGGGGTTCTGGTTTTTGCCCATTTATTTCCTATCAAGGTCTTTGTAATCGGTCTGTTTGACTCAATGTTATTTACCTTGTTTACATGCTCTACTAAAAATCCTTTCTATTTGCAAAAGCTGAGAATGCCTGCTTTTGCGTTTGGTTTTCTACAGAATTCTCAATTATTAGTTTTGTATCAAAGAGGCTTATAGTAGTCAGTGTTGTATTCTAGTTTTACAAATTCAACATGTAAGGATTTTTGGGCTTTCAGCAGCATGCTTTCTTGTTTTCCCCGCTCATTGTTGTGCAAATCGTGTGTGGGCATGAGCTTGCAGGCAGAAAGTTTTACATGTATCCATTCTTTTTATTTGATATATAATTAGTGTCAGCATTAAAACTGAATTTAACTTGTGCCTTTTTTAAATTAGATTGATGAGGAACTCCTTCAGGAAGTGGTTAACAGGGGATTTGATAGGAATCAACTGGTTGAATCTCTCCGGCATCGGATACAAAATGAGGTTTTCACTCTTAATTCTCTACTTATGTCACTCCTTACCTCGTCACTGCTTAATTCTATTGTAACCCAATTATGTTTTCAGGGTACTGTAGCATATTATTTGTTATTTGACAACCGATTCCGTGTTTCCAGTGGCTATCTTGGAGCTGAATTCCAAGAGACTGTGGTGGGTGTATCTTCTGTTATTTCAATGTCATTAGTATATCTCTGTAATGAAGTGGTTCCACTCTATCTGATGTTTAACATCTTTGATGCTCTTTCATTTTGTATTCCAATGTGATTTGGGAATGTTGCTAATCCTTCTCCGTATTTGAGTTGTGTAAAACATACATTATGTAATTTGATCCAACTTTTCCTGGCCTAGAGTTTGTTTCTTATGGATATTGTAAACCATTGAACTCTAGGTGTTATATGCCTGGTGATATTATATTGCCTTTTTTCCCTTTTTAAAGTGAAGCTATTGACAGCTCATTTGTTTTTGTAATTTGATTTGACTGTCAGGATTCTGGTTTCAACCGTATTCAACCTAGTGGAGTAACTTCTCCTGCTGTTGGTCACCGCCTTCCAGGGTTTATGGATTATCCAGGAGCAGCATTAAGATCCCAGATCCCTGCTGAGAGAAAATGGGCCCTTGGGCTTCAGGTACAGTAGCATATGTGAAAGCTGGTTTTGCCATGGAAAAGGATTTGATTATAATAGCTTGTTATTATATTGTTTGTCATGTGCTACAATTGCCTTCCATGATGCTTGGCTGCTTGGGAGGAAATCATCATATCTAATCCGTTCCAATTTCCATCCTTACTGAGTTTGGGCTGTTGCATTTGTTTAACTAATCCATTGATGCTGTGCTTCATTTTCCTCTCACAGTATGCTCTTAACTTTGGTATATAGCATAATTTTCCTTTCGAATGACATCAGAGAGATCAAATTTTGATTACCTTGTTTTGGTGAAATTTGTTCTACTTGTTAACTAATGCAGTCTCGTGCTCATCCTCGTGAAATAATGACTGAGGTCCTTAAAGCTCTGCAAGAATTAAATGTGTGTTGGAAAAAGATTGGACCTTACAACATGAAGTGCAGATGGGTTGCTGGCAGTCCTGGTCATGACGGAATGGTAGACAATACTTTGTATGGTAGTCACTACTACAGAGATGATGCCACCATTATTGAGGACGATTCTGTTTCTAAGCCAAATGTGGTCAAATTTGAACTTCAGGTACACATTTGAAATTGGTAAAGGTTCTGAAAATTAGTTTCCTGTTCCTACCTCCCTCTTGAGTAATACACTAGTTGCTTCCAGAGTTTTGGTAAAATTCATTGCTCTGCTTCTCTTGTTGATGTGCCAACTTATATATCATCATGTTCCTAAATTAGTCTGCTGACATATCTGTGCCATTCATGGGTTTGTGCAGCTTTACAAAACTCGGGAGGAGAAATATCTGCTTGATCTGCAAAGGGTCCTGGGCCCACAGTTTCTGTTTTTGGATCTTTGTGCTGCTTTCCTTGCACAGCTTCGTGTCCTCTAGAATGAAAGAGGATAATTCCTACAAGGGAGACTTAACACGTTCCTAGTGTTTCCTTGTTAATAGGAAGCTGACGTTGTATATAAATGGCGGTGCGCTTTCTGTTCAGAGTCTCGCTTGAGAACATGTGGTATTCCCCCTGATTTTATGTGGGTGATAGCAGTTGATATGGGGCCAATCTTATTGAATTAACGGCTTCCTTTATTATGTATTTAACAATTTCTACTTTTTGCACTGGGAATTGAATTTTCTGAGTGTTGGTGTCTCCGGTAATGTGAGAGCATTAGGCCTCAGAACTATGTTGTAATACATATTCTGGCATTCTACCGTTGGCATGTTTTGATGAATTTCTGGGAAGCATGCTTGTTATTAGCCTGTGTTCACTTTCATTAGGCAATCCACGATCAAGTATGTTTTAATTGGAAAGGAAAGGAGTGGAGTATTTGATTTAACTTGGATTTGGATGCTTCCATTGATCATTGACGTTTGTGTGAAACCTATTTATTCTACAATTGGCTCTTTTTTTTTAAAAAAAAAAAAAAAGACTAAAAAACAAAAGGGAAAATGATGAAAAAATACTTAATGAATTATAAAAACTTTAAAAAGTCTATTAAATAAGAGAAATGACATATTCTTACCTTGAACTTTTTTAAGTTGGGAAATAATTGAAATGATAATGTAATTGACAAAATTCATAGCATAAATGACAAAATTTGATACTATTTTATTTTGGCATAATTGGTAAACAAAATAATTGAAATGATAATGTAAATGGCAGAACTCAAATATTTGTGTGTTTTAACATAATTGATAAAGAAAATAATTAGAATGATAACATAACTAATAAAACTTATGATCATCGATCCCAACTTAAAAAACTCAAATTTCTATTAAGGTAGAAATCTGTCATTTTCCTTATTCAAGAGACTTTTTGGGGTTTTTATAATTTATATGGTATTTTTTCGTCATTTTCCTGAAATAAAACATCATGAAATGACTAAACTTGTAAATTAACATTTTAAAAATGAGGTTTTAAAATATATCATTATTACAAAATTAAGTATTTTAATATTTATCGTTTCTGAATTATATTAATTCGTTGTCATTAATTGATTTGTAATTTGTAGTTTATAGTATTTAAAATAAAATATATTAATTCAATTACGATAGATTTGTGCGCCATAGAATGAGAAAAAAATCATGAACCAATCAGGATCTTCAGATAGTTACTTCCACCCTTCTCAAGGAGGCTTTTTGACTGCATATGATATGAGAAAGCAATTTCGGTGTTTAAAGGGTCGAGCTCGATGGAACCAAGTCTTTGGACGATCACCCCTTCCAGCTGCTTGGATTGGATGGCTTATGTTGCACAGCAAATTAGTTAATGACAATTTCATAGCACGGGGCGAACAATTCCTCTTATTGTACTTGTTCTTTGCTTTCATTCTCCAGTCAATTTCCCCTCACGCGTTGGCTGTCCGGCACCAGGAGTTCCGCTTATGGATCTCACTTCGCCTAAAGGTGGCAGTGTGGTTGTTAATCAGCTTTTAGAGCAACCCATTGATTTTGATCTTTCCGCATAGCCTACGCCTTCTTAAGTTTACAAACAGAACTCACATTTTCCTATTTTAGCTTCTTGATATGGTTTTCTCTTTATTCGATTGACAGCAATGTGAGTCGTTCAGCCCTCAGATTTTTCCCACCACCATTTTCAACTTTTCCCACGCTCAGTGAGGAAGGAGAAGGACTGCTGCGTCGTGACGGGCTTGCGGCGGTTTGTTTCGACGGCAATGTGAGTCACTCGCCACTCAAATTTTTACCACCACCATTTTCAGCTTTTCCCGCACGCTCAATGAGGAAGAAGAGGACTGTTGCGTCGCGACAGGCTTGGTGGGCGCATCTGACTTGATCTTGGGTTGTCCATAGATGTGTTTGGTTGAATGAGGTGAGGTTTGAAGGCCAAAAAACTTTGTTTGATTGGAGGTAGAGAGGTTAAGTGAGATCAAAAAAATTTGTCTTTTAGTAGAAATCTAACCTAGGTTGTCAAACCTCAAAATTTGGGGTTCTGTTAGGTTTGAGAAACTTTGTCTATCTTTTGACAAAATTGCCCATGGCAAAATTTGCATATTCCACGCTACCCTCAACAAAAGAAAATCCCTCTTCTCCATTGTTTTGCAGTCTCCCCTTCGACTACTCTCATCCGTGGTGTGCTGCGATCGATATTGCCGAGGCCCGTCGCAGGATATCTAGGTTGTGACTTCAAAATTGTCATGTCTTGACCTAGAAAGAAACAGAGAGAACCTCTCATTCAATGACATCCATATCACAACCTAACAATTTTGATGTCGCGATCTAGACTGTGGGAGGTTCTCTCTGTCTCTTCAAGTTGCGGCTTGGACGGCTGTTATCTAACCTTGATGGAGCACCGTGACTTTTGCACCCATTGGGTAACTTTAGAGTAACTAAAATAACATATAAAATCGATAGATATTTAAAAATATAAACAAATAGATAAGGGCATACTTGTCCAATTAAAATTAACTCTCCTAACCTACCCTTTTGAACCAAATAAGAAATCAAAACTAACCTCCCATTTTCCTGAACCAAATAAGTTTATAACATCCCCCAACCTAACTTTAATAAACCTCACTTAACTTAACCTAAATTGAACCGAACACACGTGAAACACAGTGTTTGGGTGAAGACACAAAATGTGGTCGTTTGGGCGCAAGGGAGACTTTAGGGAGGAGATTCCCCAAAGAGGGAATCCATTCGCCAAAAAATTGTGATATATTTCGATCAATAATATGATCAGGGAGGAGATCCCATGATAGGTGGTTTTTTCCCCCTATTTAGTGCTAGTCCTAATAGAAATTTAAACCAAACATATGTTATACTTTATTCAATCCTAATTATAAGAATCAGTTGATTTGTTTAGAGAATCTTAAAAAAAGTTAGTTACACAACTCTTAGAGCATTTAGATTATTTTTCTTTAAACTATTTTGTTTGACTTATAAACTAATATATAATATAATAAAATATAACATATGGCATAATTAACTTCTTTAAAAAAAATTAACAGAATTTTATAATTAAGATCGGAGGGAGTACTTGCTAGTCAAATATCTATTAGAAAATCTTGATTGAATATGATTAGCTAACAGATAAATAAATGAAATACTGAAATGGAGCTAAGAGTTTCTATTATTATTATATTTGATCTTTAATGTAAAATATAGTCCGTAATTCAATTTGGTAATGATACAACTCATCATAAAGGCATGAGTTCAGATCTCATTATTAGGGTAAAGCTGTAATTTGAATGTAATAATAATTATGCAAGTACTTTAGGTTCGCTTTACTTTTGATGAAATATGACCCTAACTCATAATTTCTGTGATTAACTTTTTTCCCATCACATGGTCGAAAAAGATATGCTAGAAGAGGACCCAAAGAATCAGGAAAATAACAGGAGGAAATATATGTTGCCATGCCAATTTACATTTATATCATACAAAGTATTTTCACTTTGCCAATTCAGCTTTACAAAAATCAAAGTCCTAAACAGAAAATATACAACTTACATTGATTACCATACCAAAAAAGTTGGCTATACGTAGGAGACCTTTAGTAAATCAGCAATTACCTTCATACCAAGGTATAAGCAGCATACACTGCTTAAAAAAACCTTGGCAACAACAGCAATTAGATTAACACATATCAGGTATTGGTGTCCATCCACCACTGTGGAGTGGGAAAAGTGAAGTTTAGCGATCTTGCTAGTTTCAAAAAACAGACACTTTCCAATTCCAGGTTATCTTCTTTCTCAGAATCCTCTGTTGCTGTGAGAGACTTGAATATATCAAAAACAAAGCTAACAACTCTGTCATCTTCATTTTTTGCTTCTGTTATATCCTTCAACCGTTCAGAAATTATTCTCAACTTTTGTAGCTCCTTACTTCCTTCTTTCTCAGAAGTTTCAGCACATTCTTTAATACTTCTCACGGTTTCTGATTGCAAACAGTGGCTTTCCAAATTCTCACTAGGGCCCAAGTTATTCTCAACTGAAATCTCTACTAAATCATTTATCTTGTCGCTCCCAATTTGAATGTTTTGTTGAGGCTGAGGATCAGAAGCAGATTTGCAGGGACCTCTTTGGTTAGAAACTAATTTTGCTGTGCAATTATGCAAATCATCTGATTCATCTCCAATTTTCTGTGCCTGTGAAGATTTAAAACCCAGATTTTGCTCCGACGCCTTCATTCTTTTATGTGGCGGCTCACAGATGCTATCATTTGGAGACAAGTCTCGGCACGAAACCTGAAATTTGCCTATTTCACCACTGGAAATATTGATTACTCTAGCGCCATCGTTCCAAAATGAGCAACCGGCCACCATGGTGTCAGTCATCAGGTTTAATTCAGGTAGAGAAAACCTTGATTCCGAATCATCACCTAGATCAACACACACAGCTCCGTCCGCATACCTAGTGAAATAATCGAAACACTGGGTCACACTCTCATCATCAGTCTGAACTGCCTTGTGACATAGGCAAGGTCGAAAGTACGGTTGCTCCTGAGGCGGAGTAATAAAAACGTCTCGGTAAACCCTATCCTCACCGGCGTCTTGAGCAATCTCCGGGAGATTCGAAGTTACTCCGTCACCGATTGTGTTTACAGGCTGTCCGAGAAAAGGGCAATCACGCAGGATTTCTTCCTGAGACAAAGGTATTTGACAATCCTCGATCATAAAAACAAATGGATCATCCGCCATTGAAACCCCTTTTAGTCAAAGTTTAACTCAGATTACATGTTAAACCTGATATATATAAGCCCGCGAAAGTTAAAACCTAAACAGCAAGGCAGCAACAATGAATCGTCAAAATCAGTACTGGAAATACCAGAAAAGGCCGAGACGATGCGAGCGACGGCGAACCAATCGGAGAGTGCGTAAACCGGAAGATGATCAGGCTGAAGGAAACGCTGCGCTGCGAGTCCAACCGGCGATTGCGTACGGCAGGAGCCCAGCAGGGAGAATTGGGTTTGGGGATTTAGGTTCTTGACAAGGCTGAGAGAGTGATCAATAAAACGACGTCGTTTTCTTTTAGTTAACTAGTATTTGAAATTTTGAATTTACCAACGGGGCATGCTCACTGAGCGGAATTTTCTTTCTTGCCACTGACCAGACAAAAACAGAAGCAGGGGAACGAAAATGAACACCAATTACTTCATAGTTTTAGAAATGAAGAGCCAAGTGGGATGAATATTGATAGTTAAAAGTAATTCCTCGCAGATAATCTGTTTTAAATGAGCTACTTTGTGGGAAAATACTTCCCAGCATTACAACTCAGGCAACATTCTAAGAACAGAACTTGCAGATCTTGGAAATTTTTTCAGTACTGCTCACACTTCTTGTATCTCTTTTCTTTTCTTTTCTTTTTTCAATTTCGACCATCTTAGATGGCCCTCAATTTGTAGAATTTTAATTAATAATAGCGTGCTACTTTAATTTTAGCAAACAATCATTAGGAATAATCAAGAGTTCTCAACTAATGACTCACAAGTTATTACATAATACACTATGGCCACTTTAAAACAGTACTCAGTCCAGTCACTATGACGTTTAGTATTTCATCCTACATCGTTCAGCATACATATTGGAAGCATCAGAATGAATACTACTAATTAAGGAATCTTATCCTTCAGTAATTAGTTAACAAAGCAATTGGAGGAAGATCAATTGAATTCCAAATCAATTCATTATCATTACCAGACGAAGAAGGGGAATCAGACATATCAATTGACGCTTGTGGGCTTTCTTCTTCTTCTTCTTCTTTGGTATTGATGTTCTTATTCTCAACTCTGTTCTTACGAGAACATGCCATTTGGAGACTAGATAGCTGCTCAGAAACTGTTCTTCCCTTCAAGTTTGAGGATCCAAGTTTCAACTTCAAGCATTCTGATATCCCATTGAAGGCATAGAGAGAAGCAGAGAACTTCCTCTCATACTTCATCCTCTTCATGGCTGCTCTTAGCATACAAGGCTCGCCACCACCATAGTTCTCTCCCTCCTCCTCCTCCTCATCCTTCATTTCTCGAGGCATCTCGAATGGTAAATAGTTGTGCAATGATGATGGCATCACACAGTCTAGAAATTCGAAATCCTGCATCCCCATCACAACTTCCATACTGCTTTCTTCCTCTTTTTCCTCACCGGAATCCCCAATTATCTCTTCTCTTTCCTTGCACTCATTGTTCTCAGTCAAACATGACTCGAAACTACGATTAATGCAATCAAATTGTTCACTGTTGTTACTTGATGTTGTGTAATCCTCAGGATCATTAAGAAAGTCAGTGAACTGGTCCATTGAAAACTCTGCTTTTTCCTCTGCTTCTTGGTTCAGTTGCTGATTAATAAGCAGGGAAGAAACGGAGGAGGAGGAGGAGGAGCAAGAAGGTAAGGAGTTATAGTTTTGGTTGTTTCTTGCTTGGAGTCTTTGAAGAAGGACATTGGTGATTTTTGAAGAAAGAGCAGGGGTTGAAGAATTGGATTGATATTGACAAGGCCAGAAATTTGTTCTGGTGTTGGCACCTCGAAGCAGGCAAGCAGCTTCATCATAGGCTCTGGCTGCTTCTTCTGCAGTGTCAAAAGTGCCAAGCCACACCCTTATCTTCTGTATGGTGTCTTTGATCTCCGCCACCCACCTCCCTGAAGGCCGCTGCCGGACCCCCACGAATCGCTTGCGGGTTTGCCGGAGACCTCCCAGAACGGCAGCCTCCTTCACCATCTCCTCCCACCCCATGCTTCCCTCACTGACAGTACTCTTCTCTTCCCCTGCTTCTTCAACAGCGCTAATGCTCTTTCTCTTCCTGGCCATTTCTGAGTGATTGATTCTTTATTCTGAATCAATCTCAGGCTTCGATGGTAGTGATGGTGTGCGTGAGTGTGGTGTTTATATAATGAGATTGGAGAGTTGAAGAGGTCATTGGCTTTTGTTGATAATAATTTGGGCTTAAAATCCAAACATTTGGCACATTCTCGCACTTTGTAATGGGTGAATTGTTTTTTCTCTTTGACTTGGACCAACTGTACATTCGGTTCCTCTTGTGTTTTCTGGTTGGAGCTTGTACTGCTTAGCGTATGACAGATTTGATCTTTGTCACAGTTTTGGGTTTTATTTCATTTTCTTCCCTCAAATGTGAAAAATGGTACCCTCTAATGTTACTCCCCAACCAAAGGACTAATAAAAAAGTTTGCTTTAATACTAAATATAAGAACCCAATTCACTTTAATTTTTAAATTTATATTTTCTCTAGAATTTTTTATTGCTTTTAATTCATATTCTCTCCTTATTAATTACATATAACAATGGGGATTTTTAATTAAATGAGTGGTTTCCAACACAAATTGTTATAAAGGTATTTTACATAAATCACACAATTGTTTTTTTTAACTCTTATATTTAAGGCAAAAGGCACACTTCTGGTTGGATTTCAATATCATCATCAGGAAGATGAGAGGGAGATGCTCCTCTGATATTGAATGAATCAAATCAAAGTCTTCATAAGCTCAAATCTTAATGCAAAATATTCATAACTAATCAAACTGCATTAGCCTATTATTCACACAACTTCTATAGTTTTCCTTACATTAAAAAAAGGCTAAATTCTGTCATGCCCCTAAACTTCATGTTAATTATACATAACCCTGAACGTTTTAAAGTTTAAACTTAACCTCATTGACAATTTAATTTTTGACATGAAGCCCACGGCCATGAAATTTACCGTTAAGTTATTAAGAAACTGTCTTGTCAAATTAACTTCATTCTTTTGGCTGATGATTCTCTTGTCAGACACTATGTTTCAAATAATATTATAATTGTATGTGATGTCAACAATTAAAATTTTAAACCTTGAAACTGTGGGAGAGTTATATACAATTGACCTAAAGTAAGAGGTTTGTAGATTTTAGTCCTAAAAAAATTATAGATTCAACGTTTTATTAAAAGATAGATGAAATTATAAATATAAATAAAATCAATAGTATGTAATTATAGTAGCTCTTAAAGAAGGTCAATGATTCGAATCTTGTAAAAAAAAAAAAACTATTCCAATTTAAATTGACAATGTTCAAATCTGATCTAAAATTTTTTATATAAAATGATTATACAAAAAAATAAAGGAAACAAAATAAGAAGGCATTATTTAAATTTCAAAATCTCAAATTAATAATTTTCTATAAAAATGAGTTGTTAATTGTTGTATAAGTTTAATTTAATTCTTATATTCTGATAGACAATAAAATTGATTTGAGATTTTAAAGTTTAAGTAGTATTTATTCTCTTTTTTTTTCAAAAACAAATAAAGTTTAAAGGACAAGAATTGAGATTTAAATAATTGACGTTACACAGGAAGGGTAATTACATTTTTGACCTAATTGATTCTGATGAAACTAGCAAACAAAAGAAAACTTTTAGGGATGATGACGTTGAAGTAGTCTCTTTCAGGTTGCTCTTAAGATTTCACAAACACAAATACCAAATCAACCAAATTGGCAGCTCATTCATTCATAAACCGATTCATCCAATGCCCCCACTTGTTGTGACATTATCTTCATTAAATTATAAAAAAAAAATTCTCCAACACTTTTTTTATCATATCTCTTAAAATATAATGTAATGTCATCGTCAATCTTTGATTGAATATTATATATACAAACTTTTATGGGAACTTCGTCATATATGAGGCTGAGATTATGACTTTTTTGGACCAACTCAACAATTAATCCATCTTGGGGATGTTCTAACTATTCAATTCATGTATTAAGAAATATATACATGAAGTCCTCTTTGAAGCTAACAAACTCTTATTTATATTTTAAAAAACATAATCACTGTAAACTAATTAAGAACGTCTTCTACACCCAATTAGAATTATTTTCCCTTATTTTAAGCTTTCTATTATTGTCGTCGTTGTGGTGGTTGTTGTTGTTGTTTCTCATGTAGCTCAATGGAAAAAAAATTAACAATTATTAAACCATTTTTATTTGTGGATTTGTTTATTTTCTTAACAAATCCCACTAATAATTTAAATTCAATTAATTGTGGTCCTTCGGAGAGTATATATATTATATGAAAAAAAATTGATTTTTTTAATTCGAGCTAATAAATTGAATTCATAAGGATTGGCTAGTATTTTGACAATTCCATTTTGCAGCCCTAGAATGGGACAAAATTTTCCTTTTTGAATAAAAATTATAATTCCAATGTTGATCTCAAGTCTTCATCACATCATCAAAGCTAACCCACTAAAGAAGACTACACACATATAAAATGGATGCATACATTTCAACGAATTTATATTGAAATTTACGTGTTTTTCAAAATAAATTATTGAAGTCTCCTTCAAGATTTGCAACAATTACATTAATACCTTTTATATTGAACTTGTATAAAATTTAATTTAATTTTTGTTTTTTAACTATCTCGTTGAAATTTCAATTAATCGAGGATGTTTTTACTCTTTAAAAAATTTCAAATCGAAGTAAAGAATGGCATGTGTTTTTTATTTCAATTGAATATGTGTAATTATAAAAATAGAGGCAGTTTTTTTTTTTTTTGGGTTTCATATCAGTATGAAACATAGAAGAAATCAAAACGCCATATATAAATTGGAATCCATAATTACTGTAGTTGAATGATTCATGCATCTATATCTATGATTATGTGTCATTTTTTAAAACAATATGTTTTGTTAACTTTTTAAATTGAGTTTCATTGTTACATTAAGGGTCTGTTTGGATGTAACTTATTTTAAGTTACTTATTTTTTTATGGGTTTATTAGAAGTAGCTTCAAAAAAAAAAATTGACTTGTCAGAGGTTGTTGTGTTTGAATGTGATTTTGCAGAAGTGACTTTTTTTTATGAAATATATTTGGATGATAAGTAGAAAAGTGACTTATGA
Organism: Acacia concinna; assembly: GCA_037177275.1. Lineage (NCBI taxonomy): Eukaryota > Viridiplantae > Streptophyta > Magnoliopsida > Fabales > Fabaceae > Acacia > Acacia concinna. Next base: position 35,674,085 of record JBAGKO010000010.1, read on the forward strand.
TGAAATTTTTAAAAGAATTTTTTTTAT
>JBAGKO010000010.1:35686499-35708553 GCA_037177275.1 Acacia concinna
AAATCACTACCTCGTACCAAACGGAGCTTTAGATCTTCCTCCTCTCATCCGTTTGTTACTCTAGTATGCTTTTTGAACTCTATTCTCTGGTAAATTTATTATGCAGGTTTGAATTTCATAACATATGTATTTATTATTATTTAAATTATTTACTTTAGTTTTGTTATCAATCTTCTCTTTCGTATTATTATTTTTTTAACTTAAAGTTGTTGTGATATTTTGATATTTAAGATGATACCTTCTTCTTACTTTATTAATTGAATAAATTATGGACCAGAGCTTGTTCTTATTTAAATTATAAATCTATCTTACTTATGTTATTATTATGTTTTTTCTTACTTATTATCTTTTGACTTTAAGTTATTTTGACTTTAAGTTATTGTGATATTTTGATATTTGGGATTTGACTTCTTTTTCTCCCATTATTAATGAATTGGGTTGTTTTGATTGCTTGATATGGAAAACTATTAAATTTTTTTTTATACACAATAGAAATCATCTCATTATATTATAATTGAAATATTCATAAAGTTTCTTTAGAATTAATTATTAATAAATATTTATATTTTAAATTATATTTTATAATATTTATCATTAAATATAATTATGAAAATAAATAGCAATATACAATTCATATCTTTTTGTAATTTTACTTTTTAAAATACTTTTAATAAATAAAATCCAAATATAATCATAATTTTTAAAGTCACTTATGAAAAAACATATCCAAACAGAAATCACGATAGATTACGATTGCTTAACAACACTTTTAACCAATGTCACTTATACAAATCATGGTCACAATTCTCTACCGCTTAACCAAACAGGCACTAACTCCGCATCACTGATTCGCCACATCACGGTAATGGTCCGTTGGTAATTATTTCACAACCACATCCACTCCCACCTCCCACCTCGCGACACTCTACTTGTTCATAAAAGGCTAAATGTTTCCTAGCCACTACTCCCAACTCCAGATAATTATTTTTATCCTAAACTTTAATTTTTAAAATAAAATCCCTTAAATTATCCTTTAGATTGATATCTTATCTATGTATGACTCAAATCTCTTCAATTGATTATAGATGAATATTAAATATATTAATATCTATATTAAATTTATCTAAAAATAGGGAGTCATAACTTCTCATCCAATTTTAAATAATTAATTGAATATTCTACTATTTTTAAGTTTTTTTAAATTAATTGTGACAACATGAAAAGAATAATCGCACTCTAAATATTACATAACTATCAAATATAAAATACATGATAATTTTTTTTAAATAAAAAAATTTATAAAAAAATATCAGAAGTTATTTTTCATCTTACTATCTATCCAAACAGACCTTCATTAGAAAATAAATCACTTCTATTACTTTTTATCCAAGCACAAATCATTTATAATAAGTAACTTTTCATCTAAAGTCACTTTTGCCCAAACGGGCCTAATCTGAACAATTATTTCAAACAAATTTTTATTTTTTCCAAATGTAATTTTTCAAAACAACTATCCAAACAATTTTTTTCCCCTTAAAACTCATTTTTAAAAACAATTTTATAAAGCAGTTTTAGAAATTTAAAAACAGAACACACAAACAAACAGGTACATAATGTCTTGATTCCTGTGAAGTAACCAAAAGGGTGCGCCATATATAGGACCAAGAAATATGCTTTACAACGAGTCTGAATTGTTGGCTTGCTTGCTAGCTTTCACCTCATAATATACTGTAAATTTCATAAATAACTTCAGAAGATCTAAATCTTGCACTACATTCACATCGCAAAATGTTCAACAGAGCTTTTGGATGGCATTTTACACAGGTTTGCGCTAAAAACTTGTATTTAACCAGTCATTACAAGAGGCCAATATTTGGAACTGGGATCACACCATAAGGTACTAACTTTCACTGCATATTAAGAAGCCTTGGTTGAGTCTTCTGGAAGATCATCTTCATCATGATATATGTTCTCTGCCATTTGCCATATTTGAAGGATATTGTCTTCAGCAACACTGGCAACAACCCAATCCTCACATGGGTTCCATGAGAAGTCAGATATTTTACTCGTATGGCCACCATGAATAAAAAGCAATTCTGGTGGACCATCCTCCGCATCTTCTGGTGTCTGCTCTTCATCAATCCTACAGATTCAGTGAGAATACTTAGCCATAGAGAAAAAGAAAATCTAGCCCTAGCAATTAGAACAATGTAATATTCCCTCCTGTCTTTAATATAAGATGTATTTGAAGGATTGGTCTTAGTCCAAAATATAAGGCATATTTATCATATTGTCCTATATTACCTCTGAGGCTCCCTAAACAATAATCAAGGAAGAGGAAGAAGCGAATTAAGAAGATAACTAGGGTGTTTAAAAAATATATATTATATTAACTAACTTCTTAATCTAACTAAATTATATTAAAGACCAGACGGATTATTATTTTTGGATAATTCATTCTGGTTAGAAAATCAATCCACAAAAATGCAACAAAGCTTATCTAATCTCTGCATCTATGAGCATTAGATTCAGAAAGAAGCCCTAAACAAAATACCACTATCCCATAACCTCAGAGATAATGTTCAAAGATCGCCACTTAACTGTCGTCAAGATTTGTTGTACTTGTTATAATTAGATTTTAGCTGTCACCATTTTTCATAATTAAATGAAATTCAAGTACAGGGTACGATGTGTGCTTGGACCATACTCCAAGGTCAATGGACTTTCATATGAAGTGTGTTTGAGACTATATATTATAATAAAACCTCATAGACCCCGGACTTAACATTTATACTTTTGACTTGTCCTTGACAATAATAATTCTAAGAAAAGACATGAATAGATGCAACTATATTAATTTCAAACAAGTCATAAAACTGGGATTTGACCCAACTTAACAAAATAAGTTTCTACAGTTGTAGAAAACTTTTCCATTTAAGTACCTTTCATTACTTTGTTTCATATTTACTGCTGTGTCACTCACAAGACTTGGAAATTTTGCAAGTTATAAAAAAAATTCCCAAGTCACAGAAGACTACTTTATGTTCACTAAAAATTTAGGAATTTCAACTAATTTCCTTAATCATGTTTAGTTGATATCATCCCCACTTGTCATACTGTAAAACCAAATGCAAACATGACTGCAATGGGATGCATTAAGAAATGATAAATCGGTAATAATAATTTGTAAATAACTATCCATAAGCATTCCATTATGGTCATTACTTCATTATAAACATTTCAGACAGTGATTCCATTAGGTAATACCTGCTAAGATCCCACACCATGAGTCTCCTGCCAAGACAACAAGAAGCTAAGATAGTTTCATTCTTTGGATTCCAGCCCACCTGGAAAACCTCCTCCCTGTTGTAAACAAGAATAAGTTTTCAGATAAAAGTTTCATAAGATGATAACAATTAAAACATTTAAAGAAATTTTAAACACATCCATGGATGAGTGTTACTTGTGACAATCAAAGGTGTGAAGAGCAGTATTAATCTTGCGTAGATCAAACAACTTCACAGTTTTATCAGTAGAACCAGTAGCAACAACCCATTCATTGAATGGATTAAAAGCCAAGCAGTTGACCTAGCATGAAATCCCACATTAAAAGCTATATCAGTAAGTCTTGCATATAAATGATGTTAAAAGTCGCCCAGAGCATATGAAAAATGAAAGTTAGAGTAGGAAATTTCATCAACCAAAACACAAAAAGGCCATTAAAGTAAAATAAAACAAATGTAATCCTGAAGCATGGCCAGGCCTTCACTCAATGGGACTATAAAATTAGGCATTCCAGTAATTGTCTTCTTTTCACAAGAAGCAATAACTTAATTCATCATGTCAACAATGTCATGTTACTGACTTCTTTTGCACAGCTAGCCAACTATCAGATAAGAAACAAAGAGCATCTTTAGCAATTACAATATTCATATCATTATGTGCACAAACAAGCACCGCCACTTTCACATGGTAAAGAAAAACAAAGATATCAATCACCATCCAGACAGTCCAAAAAATCACCAAGTAAACCATTTAAGAGTTTTGCTACACAATGCAATTAAGTTCATGAATCGCATACAGATCATCAATAATGGTAACCAAAAAATAAAATATATATATATTTTTTTTTTGCATATTTAGGCATAAAACTGTAATTTTTCTTTTGGCTTTCTATACGTAAAAATAGGCCCAACTTTATAAAACTTAACTGGCAAGTATTAAGAAATGCACAAGCAAAGTGAAATCAAATGAGACATTCTTAACTGCTAAGGTAAATGATGTACCGCATGACACTATCTTAAGCAAAGTTGAATGAAAGGAAAATATGTACATAGCCATACGTAAACCTTGACCAAATTATGCAACCTAAACTGAATTATCTTTTGGGTATTATGGAAAAGATCAGTTATTTCAACTGCCACTGCCAGGCTCCATCTCCGATAATTTTATGAGCACAGACTAAGCTCATGTCAAAAAATATTTCCTGACTTTTCACATTGATTTTCACTCAAATACCATCATTCTTAGGAAGCTATAACATTTATGAAAAGTAAACACAAATATATTGATCTGAAATACTAGTACAAAACCACAAATCTACCAAAGCACACGAGAGTCCTTAATATGCACCTCGCTTTGATGAGCAACTACAGATTGGACAGGCTTGCTGATTGATGGAGTTCGAAGATCCCATATAAGCAAGTATTGATCATCACCAACTGAACCAAATAAATATTCATGCCTCAAATGCCATGCTACATCCTCCACAACACCTTCATGAACCTGTTCCAAATAAAAGTAATAATAATCATAATTTAAAAAAAAAAAACTGCTGACTTACAAGATAGAGATTGTGTAGTAGAATTATAGTGAGGGAATTTTTTTTTTATGATTTATGTTCATAGGAGGTGCAAATGCTTGTACAAGGAAAATTCCTAGTACAATATTGACAAGCCCAGACTATTTGGAAACAAATCAAGGCATATAAATGAAATTAACATGAACTAATCCATTTAGTTTGCATATATTTTTATACATTTTGAGTCAAGTTACCTCCATAAGCCCTGTCAAAGAACACATCTAAAATGCATCTTCCATTATTAAGTGCCTTAGAAATGCCCTGCTACACATGTATACTTGTATATCCCATACACACACACAATTTAAAATCAGATACACCAGTCCCAGTCAAAAATATGTTTTTCATCCCACATCAAACTGGCAAAGTCCTATTTTATTACTAAGGGGCAAAAACAATGACATTTAAACATTTGAATTGGTTGGAAAAGGTGGTAAGGGGGGTGCGGGTAGCCCCATGAGGCCAGAAATGCTAAAGGTCACTTGCATGATTGAAGTAAAGAGCACTGAAGTTAGAGGAGAAAATGATGTGTGTGTGTGTGTGTGATAAATATGCTCTGGGTTGCATCATGTTCAAGAGACATATATTTAGGACCAACCAAGTTTAGAGCTCACAACCAAAGCTTACCATCTGCAACGCCCAGATCTGATACCCATTCAAACTCTTCCTTGCCCAAAGGAAGTTTTTAAACATTTTGACAGATCTGCCCCCTCCAAATATCCCCCATGCTCCAAGGGTTACAAACCAATATTTCAAAACATATCTCCTTGATAGTAGAGTTATGAGCCACATATTGAGATGACTTCAGTTGTTAGTTGGAAGTTGGAGTGTTGAAAGTTTTTTAAGCTGCTAAAGATTTTTTGAACTGAAAATTTTAAGCTACTAGGTATAGATCTATTAAAAAATTAATTTTTATCATTGACATACCCCCTCAAGCCCTCACATGAAATCCCATTCAGGAATGACAGATTTTTATTGTATGCTTCGAAGTTCAAGCTACTAGCATAACTATCATGCAGAAAACGCATCCAGAAATAAAAAATGATTCCACTTGAAGAAAAAAGTGAAACCACAGTAAACATGAAGGTAAAGCTATATAATAAATAAACACTTTAACCCAGGGTCATAAAGAAAACCTTAAAAATCTGCATAGCCTCCATGGTTTTATTTTTAGGAGTCGCATTAATATCCCACAAACATATCTGAGCATCATCTGAACCACTTAGCAAGTGACCCTGCTTGAATTTACTCCATGATAAACCATATCCTTCAGTATTGTGACCTCTTAGCCTTAAATCAGGATTACAAGCACCGTCCAGAGGTGGTTTAGATGGATGCTTGCTATAGTCAAATACATAAACCTCAGCACTAACTGTTTTAGTGGCAATGACAAATGGGTTTTGAGGCATATAACGGGCCCTATTAACCTCTCCATCATGATTGATTTGCTGGATTATTTGTACCTGTGAGAAAGGAACATTTCCTTAGACAAAATAAAAGGCAAAGTAAAATCAAGGCTTCAACTATCACATTGTCAGCAAAAGCCACATACGGTAAATCTAGCACGAAATTTTCAATTTGTTGAAAAACTTCATAAAATTATCCCCTTGAAGTGCAAAATCAACAACTAAATTATGACATCTTGACTTATGTAAATGTTAAATCAGGTGACCCTTCATAATAAGAATATATTCTCCTCACCTTTACAAGGTATCTAGGTTTCAAAGCGTTTAGATCAAAGGCTACATTGGGGGAAGATGCCATATAATACAAGATTTTAATCAGATTGTCATGCAGACTAAAAAATATAAGTAAAAAAGTTGTATACCTTGTTTATCATGGTTTGTTTGGCACATAGTAGAAATGAAATCTGTTGTAATGCACCAAAAAAGAATGCAAGGTCTATCATACTTTTATTACAATCACTCAATAGTATCTGTCACTTCTTATTAAGTTCTATAAAACAAGTCTACAGAATCATTTCTCATTGATAATTCATCCTCTTTCCCATTCCATGCCTAACATTAACATTAGTATTACCAAATGGCCCATACAAATTTATACAATAATGAATAATGAATACATTATCTTCATGGTCTTCAAGTGTATTGGAGGCAAGTGGAAGACTTCTAGGGTATTGTTTGTCAATGTTCAGACTTAGCACAACAAAACATAGAACAAGATTCAATTGTTAGACATGCGGAGAACATCTAGATTATGTATCACAACCCAAGGAAAGCAGAATGTTACCTGATTTAAGGCACATGAGCTCAACAGTAGAGCCTGGGAGATATGATACTTTCTTATTTTGTTTTATTTTATTTTATTTTGACAGAATTACAACTTGAAATCAATGATAAAGAACATCATGGTTCAGTGGGCAATGGTAAAAGAATGAAACTTTTACTACTAAATCATGGGATCATTCATTTCTCTTGAAACGTGATGCCTTCAATTTTGTTAAAACGGCATATAAATAGAACCTGCAAAGTACTAGTATCACAAACAGAATAGTTGCTTACTTTGCCGTTAGCACACCCGAATCCACCTACATCAGCGCGATCGTCATCATAATGGCGCGCATCATTCTCGGCATCCTCCAAAGGAAGCTGGACTTGGGCAAGCATTAAGTAATTGGGTTCGTTCTCCGAAGTATGTGTGCCCAGAATCATCTTCTGGACCGAGTAATCCCTCCCCGGAGGCTCATCTCGATCAGGAAGCCACTCCACAGTGAGGGAAGGCCATTCTAGGGCATGAGTTATTACCAAATCGTACAAAAAAGGCGTATTCTTCTTCCAGATTTTGTACTCCTCGTTTATCAGCCTCTCTTCTATCTCTCCCCTCATCTCCTCCTCGTCTTTCCCCATCGCCTGCTTTTCTCAGTCTCTATCACTTCCTCGTAAGTTTCCCGCCAAAAAATGGGAAGCGATATGGAAAGGCAGAAAACCAAGCTGAATTTGATTCAAGTAACAAACCGAGAAGAAGTCAGAACCCAACCCAATTAGTGTTCAAACCTGCAAATACTTCATGTACAAATAACGTTTCTTTTTCCTGCTTGTACTGAAGTCCTAGAATTGCTCAGAGGCTTCCTGGCTCCTACAAATAACGGAGGCTTTTTTATAGTCGGCACTACGCAGCAGTTTTAGCGCTTTTAATGGATAAAATGCTGCTGATGAACACCTTTATTTTGCTCTCTTAATCTTAGTGTTAGTCCTTTAATCCTAGTATATTAATTTTATTAACACAAAATGGAAACAAGAAAATTTTAAATGGTGACAATGACATATTAACTTGAATTTATCAAAATTACAAAGACTGACACAAAAATATTATTTGTGTTATGAAAATAAGGAAACATAAGAGATTCCTATGACGAAGATTAAGGGGAAGAAAGAGAGAGAAATTAGAGATAAGGAGAGAGAAACTCTTATTCACAACAATAATCACAATATATATATATATATTATAAAGTCTCTATTTATAAAAATAGGTATTCAAGTTCAACCAAAAATTATATAAAATAAATAATAAAATAAGCTCTCATAAACATACAATATGTTATCTTTGACTTTGAGCTATGAATTTTTTTTTTTTAAAAAAAAAACCCTAAAAACCATTCAAGAGTTAGGAGAGCATCATGCATAATTTTGATACTCATAACAGCTTGAGACTAATCCCCCTCCTTCCTTTTGTCAAGGATCATTCTCATATAGAATAACAATTTGCCTTTATCTAAAAACTCAATATTATTTTTTTTTTTCTTTCGGTTTGTACCTCTAATATTACAAATCTCTCATATCTGTTAACCCTTTATTTTCTCTCATATTTGTTTCCAAGCTATTCTCTCTCACTCTCATCATATTCTTAAATAAAAGGATATTTTAAAAAATAATGTTAATTCTTTTACATATTTATTGTTTTTAATAAATTTTAACTAATACTTGATTTTACGTGATTTAAGTAATGATTGCTTATAAAAAAAAAAAAAAGACCAAAGTGAGTAGTGTTTAGGTTATACGGAGAATATATATTTTATAAAATTAAGATGTTAAAGAACTGTTAGATCTAACAGTCACTTAAGAAGGGATTGAATTTGGTATATAATAAAAACCTAAGAACTTTTGAAATCTTTTACATATTAATAAAAGTGATAAGTATGAAAATAATAATTAATAATTCAAAGACAATCAAATTAGATATGCTAAAAATATAAGAGATAAGGGAAAATAATATACAAACAATGATTTATCGTGGTTTGGTCTTTTATTGACCTACGTCCAGTCCCCAAACTCCTCTTGAGATTTTCAATCCACTATCTTCTTGTTTAATCCAGGCAAAAGAGAAGCAACTACAATCCATATAGTTTCACAGTACTTAAGCATATTTACAAATACACATGTTTACTATGAGTACTTGTGAAGCTTTTGCAACTCTCTCAAAGTTACTCCCCCTTACAATAAGTAAGGATATAACTTTGGATTATAAGAGATTACAAGTAGATTTATCTCTTAGAAGTGAATGATGAACACTAAAGCACCAATATAAATATCTCTCTAATGTATATTATATAATCATTTAATACAGAAAGTATGAGAGATGGAATGTTAGAATTAGAGTATTAACATTTTGATATTGTGTGCATGAGCTCTATTATACACCTATTTTGAATGCTTCTCCTTTTATAGTATGTGTAGATTGATGATTGTTGGAGATTATGAAGTATTCGTTATCTTTTGAGGCATTTTTCTTCTCGTTAAAATATAATCGTTGGCGTTATGACACAAGTGCTTTTTGTCATATTGTGTTTTAATCTTCTGTTTGTCACTTGTAATATGTTCTTTATCATATAGGAAAACTTGTAGAATCATTAGTAACAAATTGGCATTAATAATCGTAAGTATAAAATTCATTCAAAGATTACACTAAGTTGCTTTGTTTTCTAGGTTTTTGAATTTGATCATCTCACACTCGAGTTTGTGCACACACTCAAGTTAACTTTAGTGTTTTATGAAGAGAATAAATTTTAAAAGAATGAATACTTGAGTTTATGTATTTTCTACACTTGAGTTTAGTGTAAGAATGAATATTTCAAAATAAAAAATTTAATGAGAAGAGCACTTTACTTGAATCGAACTATGTCTTTCAAAGAACAAAGTGATTTTGAAAGTAAACTCAATTTTTTTAAAATTAACTCAACCTATGGGGCTTTTTGAAAAATTGAAATAAGTTTTAAAAAATTTAAATTTAAAGCCACACTTTAGTTTAAATAAGAAATCACACTTGAGTTATCGAGTAGAAGAAGTTTGAAAATAAACTTACTTAGCAAACTTGAGTTAAAAAAGGAAAACACACTTGAGTTCAAGAAGTTTTTTAAAAGATTTAAACTTTAGTTTGGAAGAAAACTCGAGTTTATCAAACTTGAGTGTAGGAACCTCCACAATGACAAGTTACTTAAACGATGTGGAGGGCTTGTACAATAAATAACTCATTGTTAAAATTTCGTCGGTACTCAAGGTTAGTAAACTCAAGTTTGGGGAAGTCTACAACAACAAGTAACTTGAACTTGTTGTTGTGTTTATTCCCAAACTTGAGTTAACTAAACTCGAGTTTATTTACACTTATTGATAAAAACCTCTTTCTGAAAGCTCGCTAACTTGAGTTTAAAAAACTTCTTAAACTTGACTTAAACTCTTTTCTCTCAAGTATTTTCCAAAAACTTATTTTTACTTAATTTAAGCTTCTTTATTAACTTGAGTTAGCATGTCATTATACCTTCAAATTTAGCAAATGACCTATCCCCATAAAGCTCTTTGAATCATATTTCCAATGCAACAAAAGTCATCCCCAAATTCATTGTATTCCGAAAGTTATGAACAAAAAACAGCAACTTTATGGGACAACCATTATACCCCAGCGTCAATTTCAAAAATTTATCATGCTTTCACATGATCTTTTTTTAGATTGATTTTGGCTTTTTTTTTGAAAGTCTATAGGAGTCTAGTTTTATATCCAAGAAGAATCATCTCAATTGGAATTGTGGTTTAAGAGATATATCAAAAATATTGAACATTGTCTGGAGTATGATAATGAAATCGAGCGCCAATTTTAGAGATTCATATCTCTTTCAAATGAGCTTATTTGAGCCTAATCTTGTTGTCCATTTGTCACATGTTAAGTCTACTTTCATATGCAATAATTTTCAGCTCAATTGGATTTGTGGTTAGAGAAATATATCAAAAATATTAAACATTTGTCATGCTAAATGGAAACAAGGCTGAACATAGATGTCTTAACTCAAGTTTGTACATAAAAATCACTACATTTAACTAGAGTTTGCATATAAAAAATCTCTAATTCTCATTTTTAACTTGAGTTAAATTCCCATTTTGATATGACTCCTAGTTTAGGCAATTTTACTTCAAATTGAGTCATTTCAAATTCCATTTAATCATAGAGTCCTCTAATATCACATATAAGATATTAAATCTTGACATTCCCATTATAATTATCATGTTCTTATTTCTTCAATCTTTTATCTTATTCTTCATGATTATTCTCCCAAATTCAATTCAATAACTCCATTTCTTTTCTTGAATTCTTCTCTCCATATTTGACATCTCCATTCTTGAACATATTCACACACTTTAACTTGATATCTCCTTCCTCTTCTTGAACTTCTTTCCTCCTCATGATCACATCTTCTTTCTTGACTAATCTACAATACATTAGATAAATTAAAGTAGTTAATCAATGTAAGAGAATAAATACATGATGCAAACTTTTTACTTTAAATATATGGCATTCATATTTGGCATAATAAAAACTAATCATATATCTAATAAGAACTTGACTTAGCCATATACTCATAAAAAAAGAAGAGAAAATATCATTGAGGTACCCGAAAAAATAATGCCATTAAAGTCTCAATTGACAAATGAAAAGGCTATCATTAACAAGTTATGAGATTTGTCAATATATTAGTTTCTTTAGATATTAGTTTCTTTAGTTAAAACATAAATGATATTCTCCCAAAAAAAATGTATCTTATTAAGCTAGGTGGGTCCATCTTGTTAGATCCTATGTTTTGATTATAACCAAATAATTTTTAATAATCATAAGAGATTTTTGTTTTAATCCGTGGAGAAGCGTTTTTCAATATGAAAGGAATTATTTTCACAATCATGAGTTTAGAACTTGAGTCAAGATATTCCATGATCTTGAGAGTGTCATTTATATATCCTTGTTTCAAACATAATTTCAAAATAATATTATTGGTCTCTCTCAAAATAGCGAATGAATTGCTACTATGATAGTTTCCTTCAGCAAATGACTCGCTAAAAGTTCATAGATATTTTTTTAAAAAAAAATCACTTCTACATAATAGTGAGTCACTCACTATTATGCTAAGTTTCTTCAGTGCGTGACTCGCTGAAGGCATATAAAAAAATTAAAAAAATTGAGTCTTTCTCATAACAACAAGCCACTCATTGTTATGATAATTTTTCTTCAGCGAGTCAAGTGAAAGTGAACTTGAGATCACTTTTTGATTTAAACTCTGATAGATTAAGCTCTTTAAAAATATAAACTCAAGCTCTCTCTTCATTTCTAACACAATGAAGTCAGTTTCCTCTCTTTAGCTCAAGCTATTTGAAAATATGAACTCAAGCTCTCTTCATCTTTAACTCATGAAGACAATTTCCACTTGTTAAACTATGTTAGCCGAGCTCCATTTTCTCATGAACTCGAGCTCTCTTTTATGAACTCAAATAAAAAATAGAGCATCTTAGCGTAATCATAGAATTATTTACATGTTTCTGTTATTGATACCCATTGATTACTAATGTTTTTATAAGTTCTTGTGCATGATAAAGAACATATCACAACCGACAAAATGAAGACACAAGTTCAAAACTATAAAAAGTAATTTTTGTGTCAGAACATTAAATGCATCAATAAATTCTTACAACTACCTAGGAGAAGGCGAAGAACATTCCTCTTTGATCACAATGGCTAGTTTTTCTTCCACAGAGGATAATGCTTCTTGTCCCACAATGGCTACTATTCAAGGTAACCAATGAACAATCAACAACGGATATTCAAATAACCACAACAGATACTTAATACTTCCAACGGTCGCCAACCTTGGAAATACTATAAAAGGCAAAGGTATTTAAGAAGATCAAAAAATGAAACCAAGTGCATTGATTATCTTTACTATTTTATTAAGGTTCTTTTTAAATTTCTGAGTCTTACTCTTTACTGAGCATCAATGTTTATATATCAACTCTGTGAGAGAGTATTCAAGCTTGTAGAACCTCTTGTGAGATACTCAAGGAAAAGGGACCTTGAGTGGGGCTTGGATTGCGTATTGTAAAGGATGTGTCTCTTAAGTGTTGGATTGAATCTGTACTAAGGCACTAAGAAGCCTTTGCAATCTTGGAAGATAGTGGTAACTTGGTGAGATACTGAGAAAGTAGATGTAGGTTAAGAGTTAGATCAAATCAATATAAATCTTTTATACATTTGTCTCTAAAGTTTGCAAAAATTTTATATTACCTAATTCACCCCACTCTTGGGTGAAAGCTTGCCTCAACATACCTCAAAGAAGAAAAGCCCAAAGAGTCCATTTCTTATATGGCTATATATCTAACTACTACCATAACAATTTATCATTAACATTTGACTAAAATCTACAACATTTTCTTAAATTTTAAGTCAATTGTATATAACTTTTTTATGTCTTGTTTAGTATGAGGAATTTGGAGGGTAGGAAAGGGCAAAATATTTTTGAGGTTGATTTAAAAAAATAGAAAAGTAGTTATACTTTTTTAATACAAGAGAGGCCTAAGCCAAAATAGGGAAAAAAACTAAATAGAGGGTGGGAATTTAGTCCAAAACAACCATTTCGCACTTGAGTCAGAATGTGTGATGGACAAACCTCAAGCAAAGTTGAGTGACCTTCTTGGGTTAAGCAGTCTGCCACTATGTTTTGCTCTTGAGGGATGTGTTTAACAAGAATCTCTCAGTCAAACTCCAACAATCTACTTATGTTTTACTCCATTCGTCCCTATATATAAGATACTTTTATTTAAATGGGCTTATCACTTTTTCATAAAATACCATTGACTTTGTCTTTATAATAAATACACTTTTACCCATTTTGCATTTATTCTCTCACATAATTTATTGCCCATATATTCTCTTTCTTCCTTTCTTTCATCATTACTTTCTCTCTCTCATCCATAAAAGGGGTACTTTTGGAAAAACAATCATATTTCTACATATTTATTACTTTTAACTAACTTTAACTATTTTTTAGGATCCTGCGATTTAGTTAAAAGTATATTATATATAGGGACAAAGGGAGTGTAACACCTTACTTTTTATCACTTACCATCCCTTATGGTGACCTTTGGAACTACTGTCGTGTTCATACATCTGAACGAAGAAAATAAAAATTTCAAGTAATAATAAACAAACAAACCACTTTCCGTTAATTTATAGAGGCATACAGAGTCTAGATAGTACAATACTGATATCATTCATATGTACAAGCCATGAAAAACAAGAAGCTAAAATCATTTGTAGCTACACCCTTTCTTTTCCCCTGCCTCTTATAGAGCCTTTACTTGCATTGTGAAGAGGGTAAGGTTCTATAAAAACCTTAATAGCAAAATTGTAACCGATAATAGTATAATCTAATGCATGTCATGCTATATGCACTGCTCGTATTTCCCCTCTAGTGCCATCTTTCTTAGCACTCACCATTACTGGAAGCATGCACGTGACTCTACTCTACTCAATAGCCAAGGCATATAACAGAAAGTCATACATCTCATACATACATGCTAACTCAACTAAAACACGGTATACAAGCAATAAACAAACAACATACAAACATATCAATACAAGTTAAGGGTAGGAGATTCTAGCTACCGTATACTTCTGGATAGTGTGTAGCTTTGGCTAGCTGTCTTCTGGCACTGCTGGACTGCTGGTTCGCTGCTCTATAATGCCTACATAGACCATAGCGTAAGTTATTACTATATACCTTTATTGGTATACTACACCATTTCCCATCCTGTACCCCTAAGGTCCTGCTACTGAGACCATATCCTTCCCCTGCCTGGACTGTATCCTTCCCCTACATGTACCCCTATGTAGTCTACCCTATAAAGCCCATCGAGTATGTTGGCCCATCCTTACTACCTAGGCTGAGGTAGTTGGACAGTGTCTCCCCTTAAATGTGCCCACCGGACATCATCTCCCCCTTAGAAATCCTAACTCAGTTTAGAATAGTCGAACAACACCTAACCCTAAAAAAATGCTATCTTAGTCTGGGACAGTTGGACAACACCTCCCCCTAGGAAATGTTATCTTAGTCTTGAAAATTTCGGTATCACTTTCGCTTAGGAAGGCTTATTTTGGCCAAGATAGTTGAACAAAACCTTCCCTTCAGTTCACTATCTAGGCCAACTCAATTGAAGAACCTCCCCTTAGAACTATTCTAAAAATTGCTGGAAAATAAAGGAATTCAAAAGAGGGAGGGAACCAAAACTTACTTGGATCGAAGACCGGGCTAGGATTGCTCGAACTTGCTCTGGAAGAGTTTTACTTTGAGAGGGTGGGAACTTCTTCAAGAGGGAGAGGGGATCACGTTTTGGGAAGAGGAAGAAGCGGGGAGGGAGTATTTATACATAAGGTAGAGGGGTCAAAGTGCAAATATTTTTAGGTCTTTAGGTGTAATTTTCCCAAAAACTTTTAGATCTTTTTCTTCCTTCTTGACATGTGTCCTTCCACACTCTTTTTCACATTTTCCATGTGATTTCTGCTACTTCCTCACCAAGAAAAGGGGGAGTCCACATTAGGTGGGACCTAGGAGGCTTTCTTGACCCAATTTCATTTGATAATTCCCTCTGAATCGACCAGAAAATTGAAAAATTTCAAAAAAATTATGTGCTTGTCCAAAAATTCCAAAAAATTCACCAAAAGTCTATAAAAATTCCATAAGACTACCATTAAACTTTCAGAATTTGTGGACATTTAAAACTCCCAGAAATAATTTTTCTTTAAAAACTATTTTTATTGACGATTTACCGTTTTCAAGGGCTTTTGCTCATATAACCGATTTTCTTTTTGGATTCTTACTGCATCAAAAATTTCCTAAAATAATACACTAATTTTTTCAATCCCAATCCATAACATTGAGGTCTCTATATATATGATAATATCAGCTTTTGGCCAAAAACCCAGTCTAGCAAATTATGAAAATAGTCATAAATTCATAAAAAAAAATCATTAGACCTACAAATATCATTATGATTGCACCATACTTTTTTGAACGCCCTATACTATTTTTTTGGGATTTTATGAGAATTTTTGGGGCTCTCGGACATATCCGCATTTCGACCTGAATCTTTGCAGAATTTTTCCTTTTTACACAGATGTCCTTCCCCAAGTTTCATTTCAATTGTTGTGAGATCTCTTAGTCTTTTACAGATTAGGGTCCTTAGTTCATCCTAAATAGTTTGTCTACGCTTTGAAAAATATCATGATGTTACAGGGAGTAATAAAGAAAATATGTATAAAAAAAGTAGAACCAAGAAAACGAGTCCAGCTGGTCAAGCCGACCTGTCTAAACCTATTTAAGTTAATGGCCGAGCTTATATTTTTGAGCTTCTAGAAGGAGTCAAGCCTAAAAGGGCCAACCTTATAGTGTTGCGAGCTTAAATGAGCTGGCTTAACTTTTGTTTTTTATTTTTTGCCAAAATTTTTTATTAAATGACTATTAAGTTGAATTTTTCCTTGATAATTAGTATTAATGATTTTTTTAGAGTTGAAAATATTTTTCAAATCAAATAGTGTTGCTACGTTTTTTAATTTTAAAAAAAATGATTGTATCCTTATTAAAAATCTAAGAAAAGATTATTGATCACATTGTTAGTTTTAAGTCTTCTACTTGATTTTCTTAAAAAAATTACATTCCTTATGAAATGTTATAAGAATCACTTTTTTATTGATGTAAGATAAATATAAAGAACAATTTATTAATTGTATTTGAAGAAGTCCAAATATTATGCAAACTATATTAAAAGGAGAAACTAGTAACATATTGAAAAATGAGAAGGTAGAGTCTCATGAAGAATTTTGTTTTAAAGTAAATTTTTATTTATTATACTTACAAAAAAGATGAAACATTTAATACTTTTGAAAATATTTGTCTTAAATTAAATTTTTTAGTGTAACATCCCAAAAATTTAAGAAGAGATTTAATAAGGCTTATTTAAGACTTAGGATGTTATCCAAAATTTGAAAGCCTTGAAAATAAATTATATGGTCAAGAGCTTATTTCGGATAAGATTGTTTTAAGGAAAGTAATTATTTAAAGATTTGTCAAAGGCCTATTGACGATTTAAGAACTATTATGTAATCTTATTTTGGGATTTAGAAAAATCATGAAAATGTTTAATTTCTCAAAAAGTGGCCTAAATAATTGTAAAGTCAATTTTAAGAATTGATTTTTTATCTGAAATTTTTTTTAGGAACTACTTGAGGAATTAAGGAAACTAATAGACAAATAAGATCAATAAATAATTTTGAGGGTAAATATCAAGATTTATTTAGAAATTCTAGTACCATTCAAGAGAGATAAAACAGTAAATTCATTACCCAAGCCCTTAAATAAAATTAGGCCACACTTTAGTCTCAATCATGGAGTTTAATATAGGTCACCTTTGACCAAAGGGAGCATCAGATTTCTATACGTATATTGATCCAAGAAATGCAAAGTAATGGGCTTATTGTGTGTTTGGGTGCAGGGCAATACAAATATTGACCCAATAAACTTGACATTGGCTGCTTTTTTAAGTGACCCATCCCGTAGCCTTCCTTTCACTTGGCATTTCTGCAAAATTGAAACAGAGAGAATAGCGTGAGAGAGATTGAGAGAACAGAGGTTAAGGGTCACTGGAGAAAGGGAAAAGGAGGGATTGGAATCCACATGCAAGCTGATTTTCAGGTCAAGGTAAGTCCCTTAAGCCTTCATCCATCTTTAGATTCTTCAGTTGGATTAGTTTGGGAGTGAGCACAGTGTCCGAATATGGTTTCTGGTGCCGTGAAGGGGTACAGCTGAAAGGAATAATTCTGTATGCATGCATTTGTTGTGAGGCAGTCATCCGGATATATGTATATGTATTTTCGTGCATGTGTCTGTGTCTAGGTGTGAGAAAGGAATCAAGTTTAAGGTGTTGGGAAGTATGGAATCAAGCTTTCCTGTCTCTATTATTTGTAGATGCTGAAACAGAGTGAGATTTGAGTAAAAGGAAGAGTATAGCTGAGAGGAATGGTTTTGCATGTGTTTCTCTTTGGGTCTGTGATTATAGTAAAACAGGGACTATGGAAATATATGTGTGTCGGGTGGTGAGGCATAGAGAGGAAGTCTGATTCTTGTATGTATGCGTGTAAACTGTCAGGTTTTGGTAGAGAAAAGATTATGAATAGTGAAGTGAAAAGTATATTGTTGTAAGTGTAGTCTAGAGCATTGATCTATCTTTAGGTAAATATGAAATAGGGTAAATGAACCTCTTTGCCTCTGAAATTTTTTATAAAGATAGAGGATATTCTAAGCTTTAAAACAAGTCTTAAATCATGCAATTTGGATTTGTAAATTAAGAGTTATGATTTTCTGAAGTTGAGGCTAAATTCTGGAATAAATAAACTAAACACCGAAAGAAAAGCAATTCGAAACAGGGGAAAATGACCTTACATAATTATGAAATTTTGTGAGGAGTAAGTATATGTATATAGCTTTAATATAAGCTTAGAACCAGGTCATGTGGAGTTTTATGGACTAAGATACGAATTTTTGAAGTTGGCATAAAACAGTTGGGATGAAATCTGACTCGTAAATTTCGTGTGCTTTTTTGATAGGGAAAATCATCTTCATTTCTTATAAAATTTTGTGAGATATTAGTATACATTCTAAGCTTTAATATGAGTCCAAGAACGTACAAATTAGATGTCTAGAAAAATAGTTATGAGTTTTGGAAAGTAGGACTTTGAAATAGGGTAAAATCTGAGCTCTAGTATGAACAGTTAGAATTAATGTCATTTTTGAGGTCTACTATCATAATATGATACTGTAAAATATTTTTCCTATAAAATAGAATTGATAATGGTTACATAGAACTTGGAATCACCTTATTTGGAGTTTCCTAGAGAGAGTTATGAATTTTTCAAATTCACGCTAGGAATCTGGAACAATTTTTGTTTCCAATAAGACATTAATTGAAATTGTTTATAATTCGAAATTTGTTTTCATAATTGGACACTAATGGATAATTGGCCTATAAAATAGACTTAGTAAGGATTAATTAGAGACAAGAATTATGCCATTTGGATCTCCCCATTTAGAAAATTTAAGGCTACATTAAGTTAGGATTCTAGGAAGAGTTAGCTGT
Organism: Acacia concinna; assembly: GCA_037177275.1. Classification (NCBI taxonomy): domain Eukaryota; kingdom Viridiplantae; phylum Streptophyta; class Magnoliopsida; order Fabales; family Fabaceae; genus Acacia; species Acacia concinna. The sequence goes on from JBAGKO010000010.1 coordinate 35,705,820, forward strand.
ATTATAAATTGTAAATGGTATAAGTATTAATCTGCCCTTACTTTAATATATATGATAGGATTTGATATTGCCCAAGCCTTGAAGGAGTAATCAAGGAAAAAATGAGGTAGAGGTATATTGAAAGAAAACGCAAGAGGAAGTAACTCTTTTCCTTCATGTGATTAAGTATTGATTGCTACATGTTTGTTTTTGCCATCATGCTAATTGTGCATGAGAACATGTAAGTTGCCTTGCATGAGATTATTTGTCATGACAATGTGCGCCAGTTTATTATTCATTTAATTATGAATGCACACCAACTAACGATTGGCTTAGATTATTTGTTTGATGTATAGGCATCATTGATGATATAATGTTGTAAGGTGTTGTTCTATGTGGCTTGTTTGACATGCTTAGTTTGTGATCTTGCATGATTAATATAAAGAATTTTGTTACTACTGAGATTTCCTCAAATCTCACCCCTTCCTTTCAAGACATATAGTAAAAGCAGGTGCTTGGGTAAGGGCATTAAGCATAGTTAGTAAAGCCTGAAGAAGGTTGGAGTTGCAGGAGTTATAGATTCTTATTTTGTTTAATATTGGCCATCTATGTAGCCCTATCCACTTATAATATTAGAGATGTGTATATATATGTACATAGATATTTTGACATGTAAATACCCTCCATAAGGAGGAGAGCTAGTTCTATGGTGGCATGTAAATACCCTTCATAAGGAGGGCCTCTCCATTTCTTTTTGGTTCATTTCCCTCCATTTTCCTAATCTCAACCGTTAATCAAATCTAATGGTGAAAAGCCACAAAGACACATCATAGCTAATACATCTAAAATACACATTATAATCTCTCTATTTCCCTCTTTTCTTCCATTACTTCGGCATAGCATCGCTCAACTGAAAATCGCAAGAAGAGAAGCGATTGTGTACTCGCTCTACGCCCCAAATTTTAGGAGCATTATGGATATGAATTGCGAGCGCACATCCTAAGTTTTGGGCTATTAATATATCTTCATCTTGTTGCCAGTTTATAGAGTTTGATCAAGCTTGGTACTGAGAGAGGCTTATTAATGTATATCCCCAATTGCGTATACACCAAATCCCCATCGTGTTTTTCTAAGTTACTTGGCACGGTGGGGTGCTTGAATAGCAAAACTTATGATTTCTTTAATCGTGGTTCGAGTAAGCATTTTATCATTTTAATTTCTTCTTTATGTTAAGTGGCTGAGGTAGTTAAGATTTTGTGCTTTAAAGCAAATTGAAAATCAACTTCATTACTTGCAGAATCATGTTATGAATTTTTGTCTTTGATTGCTAGTCCATGTAGTTGTTATATTGCTAGTTGGTGATGTTCTTTCCTTGAGCTTAGACATATTGAATAAATGCTACCATTTGGTTGTATTAGTGGTTGACTTTCATTCTGTGATTGAGAGAACAAAACTGTCCTTTCATGAACTTATGATACTTGTTCATTATGGATGGAAATAGGCTTAGACTGGTTAGGCTTTACTTAAATAGATCTAGGCCTACAATAGAGATTTGAAGTCTAAGCATGTATGTAGACTTTGTTTTAGGCTTGAGCCTAAGCCTTCAAAAGGCCTAATAAAGCCTGAAACCTGTTTAAAAGCCTACTTAAAATTTATACTTTTAAATAGCTTATAATGAGTATGCCTTCAAATTCATATATAACGCTTCTTGCTTATGTACAATCATACATTATGTTTTAAAAGATTAACATTTATTATCGTCATAATATAATGGCTTAATTAGGAAAAGAAAAGAATGTATAATGACAACAATTGTCCGAGCAAGTAAGAAGAATGAAAACTAATTATTTGTTGACTAATAAGATATATTTTCTATAATTGACTATGCATAACAAGAAGCATATAAAATTATATATTACCTCATTTACTTTTCTCATATAAATTGAGACAAACTCCTCCTACTAATATTATAATATTGCTATAATGAACAATGAAAATTAGGAGAGAGGTAATAAGTTGGCGTTATCATATTGAACAATTGAAGATAAGAAAGGTAAGGATGAATATTTTATACAAAATCAAAGGATGAGTGTAATGACAATGATATGTAAAGCTTAGGATTAAGGTTAAGGTAAACAAAATGTAGGATTATAGTTAAGTTGGTAAATTTATAAAATTATTTATATGATATTATATATACGTATTATATAATCACATAAGTTAAAAAAGTTAAATAGGTCAGGCTTGTAGGCTAGGCTTCACAAAAATAGGCCTAACCTAGCCTCAGCCTGACCTATTTATTAAATAGGATAGACTAGGCTTTATGTATGATAGGCTGTAGCAAAGGCCTAACCTATTTTCACCCCTATTGTTCATCATACACACACCTTTGATTGCTTAAATAACTTTTATTGTCTTTTCAAAAGAACAAAACCCTTTTTTGAAAAACGAAGGTGATCTTTTTTTTTAATACTATTGACTTTTTTTTTAGAGATTAATGCTCTATTTAGATGGGAAGAAAAGTTAGAGGAAAAGAAAATGGGAGGAGGGGAATAGGGGGAGTTAAAAAAACTGAGAAGAAACTATTATCGCTCTTCTTGTTTGGATGCACAAGTAAATAGAAAGAAAAGAAATTGAGAATTATTTGAATGACTAAAATACACTTATCCTATATTAACATATATCATGTTTCAATCAAATTAAATATCATAACAAAATAATCATATGAGTATCATAATCATAACAATTTAAATCA
>JBAGKO010000010.1:35720692-35732367 GCA_037177275.1 Acacia concinna
AGGAAACGGACATGTGGAATATTGATGTTGGAAGCATATATGTGTGGGTTTCTTCCATGCGCGACTTAGAGGTTTGATTTTGAACCCACAAATTCCATCTCAGAGACATTCAAGGAAGATCAGGGAAGGGTTGCGTGACGGAGTAAGAAGCAAAGTAATGTCTGAATCAATGTCTTCGTCTTCCACAACTAGAAGCAGAAGGAGGGTGGCTGCTATGATGCGTCGTGGTACAGAGGTGAATAGCGATGGATCATCAAGGGTATGTTACTGTGGTGTGGCGTCTCCTCTTTGTACTTCATGGACAGAAGTGAACCCAGGGAGAAAATTCTATGGCTGTAGGAATTACCAACAAGTACGTAATTTTTCTTTCATCCAGCAAATGTTTCATTTGTGTTCTGTCAATTGTAGATTTCTGATTAAAATGAGGAAAATACACAGGGTGGTTGTGGATTTTTCAAATGGCACGATGAAGAAATGAGTGAGAGATCAAAAAGTGTGATAAATGAGTTGCTACAGCATGTTAATAGGCTATATGATGAGGGAAACAGTCAGAGATTCAGATTAGAAGATGAGAAAGGAGGTGTTGACGATGAAGCAAATATTGTTGCCATGTATCTAGAGATGAAGAAAATGGGAAGGAACCTAAGGCTTGTGTTTTCTACTTTATTGCTGACATGGGTGTTGTTCTTAGGCTACATTTTGAGTTAAAAGTAATAAGGGATATTATGTGAGTTGAAATCAATGTGTTTGTGGTTAAATGACTGTAAGTGTGAGTGTAGTAGATTCTTAAGTGTGCAATTGACTTGGAATTATGACTATTGTAATGTGATTTTAGTTGATTTAGTTGATGACAATTTTCTAATGTTGGTAGTAAAAATGACCCCACACCTATTAAAAGAATTCCGCATTCATCAATGGAGATAAGACAATTAATTGGGCAGGAAAAATGACTGCCACACAAATCGCAGCAAACCTTGTGTGTCATTGAATGCGCATACCATACAGTTTAAGCCAGCGAGGAACCTGTGAATGTGGTTTTTTAAACAAGAATAAAGAGAAGAAAGAAGAAGATGAAATATCCCATTTGCCTTAAGCAAATATGTGGCATCATTTTTGTTTCCCATCCTAATCAAATAATTGTTGTACCTGTGTCTCAAAATCATTCATGCTGTATAAAGGATTAATTTTCAGAATAAGCAATAGGGAAGGCATTAGCAGTAAAAGAGAAAGAATTAATAATAACTGACCACAGCGACAGGGGCATAAGAAGCAATAGAAGAGGGAAGTCATAGATGTTCATATAATAATACCTATTACAAAACATGCCAAAATGTTTGTCTTGACCAAAAATGGCATGTGCACAGGAAAATAATGTACCTAATGACAAAAGAAGTCCAACAACTACGGCATCATGACAACAAAGTGTAATGGCCAATACCCCAAACATATACAGAAGGCATCATGACAGAAGAGGACAATCACAAAAGACAACCAAAGCATAAGTGATGCCAATTCAAAGATAATTACAGCATTCAAAATGTAAAATAACTTAATGGCCGACACGCCAACTACTTTCTCCCTCTATGAGAAGGGAACTTTTGTCGACTACTTGAAGCAATCAACGAGCGGTCTCGGTAAGTCAAAAGTTGTGATGTTTCCATCACTGGTTGTCCATTCCACCTGAGACCAAGGGGTGAGAAGGGCAAGTCAGATGGAGTTGGTTCAAAAGTTGAATCATCATGAAGTCGGATTTGTCGAGACCTATTGTTACTTGATGTCACAGGCATGCTCCGGGTCATCCTCATAGTTGTCTCACTAGGAATAGGAAATCTAGTTTGAACATCAGCAATATGGGTCATATTAAGCTCTCCAGACCCCTCCTTAATGACAACCTGTGAGGGCATGCCAGGCTACAACATAAAATATGATGTTACTATGCATATAACAGTAATGCAGAACTAAAATTGTACATGAGAAAACATGGAAAATTACATTATACATAGTTCGTCCTGTATCCAAATCAACCTGAACTCCTATTCCCGAACCAGATCGAGGTCTATAGAAAGCTCTGCCACCACGAGGTATTTTCGGTGTGGAATGAGATTCTTGAGTTTGTGGTGTGTCACTTGCCCTTACCCTTTTGTTGCAGGAATCTGTGTTGGTTGCTTTTTGTCGCTGCACAGTTAGTAAAAGAATGACTTAGTGCAATGTTAAATAAATTGATAGCAAAGGGAGGAAGGACAATAAGAGTGAAGGAAAATACAATTTTCTGTCAACGTGCTGTCAAGTACATACATCAAAGAAAGAAGTGACAATGCATAAAGAGTAATAACAAGGTTACACAACGAAGTGATATACATACATCTTTGCAAGTTGCTCGGTTGTGGCCTTCTTTGTGACACACAGTGCACCTTGACACAGTTCCTCTTTTGCTTAACTTACGAGGTGGTGATGCTAGTAGATTAGATTGATTGCCTGTATTGTCCCGTGAGTGTTGTTTACTGACTCCAACCTTGCTTCTTCTCTCACATTCTTCTGTACGTGTTCTTTGCACTTTAGGACGACCAGGTAATATACACTTTGGCGGTAGGTCCATTGGCTGGAATCTACTACATCCCTAAAACCTTTTACCTCTAACAGGTTGGAATTTAGTCTGTTAAGTAGCTAAGTAGGTCTCTTTGTGATAGAACCTTGATATTTGAGTTAGTGGGTCAAGGTTTGCATGATATAGGGCACATATGGCATGTTGACAAGGGATGCTAATCAACTGCCATGCCCTACAAGTGCATTCCTTCTTGTGAATCCACACTGTATGTCTATCATCTCCCTCACACACCTCATAACCATCATCACCATTAAAGTATACTGTGCAATTCATAGATAAGGCTCTGTTAACCTCATATAGCATCAGACACTTAGGGCTAAAGTTGCCTTTCCACTTTGCAACATTCTGTTCACTCTCAGCCCACTTATGCATCAACTTTACCCTAATTCCATCCACCATTCTTATTATAGGTAAATACCTATAATCATAAATCCAAGCATTAAAGCTTTCACTCACATTATTGTCGACCATCCAACAATAGCACCTCGTAGTGAAATATGCTCTGACCCAACCCTTTATTGGGTAAATCACCACTGATTTTGCTGCTTCCTCCTTCAGCTCTCCCATAGCCGTCAGGTTGTCAATGAACATCTCCTCATAAGTGCTCTATGCACAAGCAAAAAAAATTTTCTTCAACTCAACTCCTCTCCACCTCTTGCTCCAGTTTGCATAAATGTGTCAAGCACAAAGTCTATGTTCAGCAAGTGGCAGTACCTTAGATACCGCTAGGTGTAAGCCCTACAGCATAATATATAATATGTTACTAAATTCATTTTTTTCAAATAACAATATAGTGACACAATTGTGGTATGAGTGTACCTTTTGCATATTAGACATTATGGTCACTTTTTGACCATCATCTAGTTGAAGAGATTTTTGTAGCCATTCTATAAACCATGCCCAGTTCACTGCATTCTCCTTTTGTGTTATAGCAAATGCTATAGGGTACAAGGAGTCATCTGCATCAACTCCTACAGCTGTAAGCATAACACCCTGTGCATGGCCTTTAAGAAATGTACCATCAACCCCTATAATGGGTCTACACCCAACCTTCCAGCCAGTTTGTCCATACAAAAATTTAACAAAATAAGCTGAAACTAGTACGGAAGAAGGATAAAGCAATGACTGTGAGTAGCAGAACAGAACTTGTATTAACAAAAGAAGCTGAATATGGTTCCAATAATATAAAGAAAGCACACAATGCAGCAAGGAACTTGACTTGTATTAACAATGCAGTAGGAAAATACAATGACTTTATGTGATGCAGCTAAATAGTTGTTGGACAGTAAGGTATTGTGTAATAGCACAGGAACCTTAAAAAAACTTCTGAAGGAACAATAAACTGTAAACTAAATGCTCCACTGAAGGAACAAATATTCAGACAAAATATGGTAATTTAAACCATGACAAAATATTTGTAAAGTTCAAACTATGACAGCAAGGATGATTACAACAAGGATAAAGTTCAGATCTTAAACGAATACAAACAAATCATTACAGCAAGGATGATTTATACCTTCGCAGCGTTGAAGCATATGTATAAACGGCTGAAAACCCTCCTCCCTTCTCCAAGAGCATCCTTACTTATTTCCACGCAAACATCTGAACCAGGGTTGGAATTCTTCAACTCATTACAGTAGGCTTCGAGGTTTTTAAACTCATCTATGAAACTGCCTTCCATATGCTTTGTAATCATCTATTTGGCTCTCTTACACTTCCATTTACTCACATGCAGCTTGAACTCATCTGCAACATCCTTTTTCATATAAGCTACCTTATAGTTTGGTCTCTCCTGGACTTTCTTCCTAAAATATGAAGCCAACCACCTCACAGTTGCCCTAGAGTTCTTAAACACCCTGCTGCATCTGTGTTCATTGTCAAAGGTTTTGATTATAAGCCCCGGATTGGATCCATCTTTTGATGCAAATAGTATGAAAGGGCATCCTTTTTGACATTTAGCCCTAACTCTATACGGCTCACTTTTCTTCAGCTTTACATTCACTCCATAATTTACTGCATAGGTATTAATTGCAGCCACCAAATCTGTTTTTTTTTGCAAATGACTGGCCAACAAAAAAATAGGGTCTTTCTTTTGGCCCAACCCCTTCTTCTTCCCAATTCAATGCACTTGAAGGCCCATCCCAACCATTGAAGCCCAAATCCACTCGCTCATTCTGACTTCCACCATCACTCCCACAAACTATTACTACCTTTTTCCCAGCACCACCCTCATCTTCACTATCACCAACTTCACTTTCGCCATCCTCACTATCAGAATCAGCACTACTACCTTCAGTACCAAACCCTTCCTCTTCCCCTTCACTTCCATTCACTGCATCATTAGCCCCATTATCATGTCCTATTTCTATAAAGTGGACATCAACATCACCAGATTCCTTCTCACGCCTACTATTCACGACTGAAACACTCTCAACATCTGTTAAGATCTTAAACAAATTCACATTGTGCTTATTTGGTGAGTGAATTTTGAAGAATGACTCATAATGCCTTAAGGGTCCACTTCTTTTACTTTCTTCAACACCCTTTTTAATCCTTTCAAAGTCTTTTATGAAATAACCCAACTCCCACTCATTGTCCGAACCAATATTCACATCACTCTCGAGACCACCACTTGACCCACCATCGGGACCATCGTCGCCCTTATAATCCGACTCCATCTAAGCCTAAATGGACTAATATAAACAATAGTTAACTACATAACGACAAAGAATTAACAAGCTATTTCAGTAACCAACAATATATAATTCCTTTTCTTGCTATCGAATCTTAAAGGGAATCTGAAATCTAAAATTGCAAACCTGTTTAAAGTAGTCGAAACTCTGCTCTTGTGTACAGAATATGCCCGTACCAACTTCAAAAATCACATGCGCCTGCTTCGTTTTCCCCCAGCTCACATCGGCCCTCGCTTTCTGTCTCAATCTCAGACAAGATTCTCCTACTTTACTTCAGTTACTTCAGCTTCGTCTCTTTAGAGTTCCTAATTTGGTAGATAGCTGCTGCTTTACCCATACGAACAACCTTCCTTCGCCACATCATTCTCCCTTGCCATGTTTCAAAACATATGTGAGCCACCGTGTCATCTTCCATACACACTATGTCAAGTTAACGACTACCGTTACCCATCCATCTGCAAAAGGCTAATTTGGCCCCCAAAAAAACTTCTGGAGTTATTTTTCCCCAAATCAAACTTCTGGGGCAAAATCGCCCCTCAGGCAATACTTCCGAGGCAAAAATGGCCCTTGACCCTTTAATTAAATACAATATTTTATCATTATTACTCTTAAGTATAAATTTTTAAATATGTGCAATCAATAAAAATACTTTAAGAGGATTTTTTTATTATTATTTTGGATGAGACAAAAGTGCATTGAGATCTGGGTTCTTGTATTTATAACCAAACCTAACTCTAATTATCTTTGTTTTTTTTTTTTTATTTTGCTAACACCCAATTTAGTTTGAATTTATGGCGTTGAGTAGCTTGAACGAGGGCATAAGAGGAACTGTTGATAGCTGAAAAAACAAAACAACGAATCTCACCAAAACCAATTGCCAACGACGTGTTGTTTCTCCCTTAAAACACCTTTTAAAAACATTTCACATACATGCATACATAGATTACATTTAAAAAGTCATATGTGTATGTTTCTTGACAAAAATCAAAACACCATGTTTGCTATTTTTGTCGAGAGAGAGAGAGCCCTCTTGAACTATTATTTTACTAAATTAAAGAATTTGATTATTCATTAATTCCTCATACAGAACTATTTTTAACCAATCCCTTACTAAATCTGCTGCCGAAATTTATTGCCATTTTTGTTCCAAATTAATCCACCACAAGCCCACAAATATTCCTCGTTGTTTACTAGCCACACAAGTTTTCTTATTGCTTTCGCCATTTCAACATGTTTTCTAAACATAACCACATTTTATGAACAAGTGATTATAATTACTTCTGCACATTTATTGAAGAACTATATTTTGCATTCACCGACTTCATTATTTTCTGAATCTAAACTAAATTTAATACACAAATATTTATGTAAGCTATAGCCGTACTAACACTTGTCCGATCCAAGTCATATATAGTAATGGATAGTTATCTTGTTGTAGCTAGTGACTACGTACTAGATTTATTTCATCTATAAAAGGCACTCTTAAATCATTAAATTTAGATGTAATTCCCTAGTCTTCTAATTAATAACACATTGCTATTGACCAATTCAAAAAAGAAATTATAATATTCTATCGTGTCTTAATTTGATGGTGCAGAACTAATCTCAGACATCTATAAAACTGGATCTCGTCTTCTTTTCCATATAAAAGAAACAAGAACGAGCCATTGTGTGTGTATCCAAAGCAATTGTGATCCTATCGCCATCAATATTTCAACATCAACAGAGCCAAAGCTTGCAGACTCCTATAAAACAATGTCATACAATAATGACGAGGTTGACGATTATGACGAATATGATCCTACGCCCTACGGTGGTGGATACAAAATTGAAATCACCTATGGCCGCCCCATCCCTCCCTCTGATGAAACTTGTTACCCCGTCTCCTCCTCTGGTTCAGAGTCACAATACGGATCCAACTACACTAACAAGCCTAGCTATGGTGGGGAGGAACAAGAAAGTGGACATGGATATGGGGGAAGAAAAGAGAGGCCTAGCTATGGACAAGAGGAACAAAATAGTGAATACAGCAATGGGGGGAGAAAGGAGAGGCCTAACTATGGTCAAGAGGAACAAGATAGTGGATACGGAGGAAGAAGGGAGAGGCCTAATTATGGTCAGGAGGAACAAGATAGTGGATACGGCTATGGAGGAAAGAAGGAGAGCCCTAAATATGGCCGGGAGGAACAAGATACTGGTTACGGCTATGGAGGAAAGAAGGAGCGCCATGAATATGGCCGGGAGGAACAAGATACTGGTTACGGCTATGGAGGAAGGAAAGAGAACCCTAAATACGGCAGGAAGGAACAAGATACGACTGGCTATGGCTATGGAGGAAGGAAGGAGAGCCCTAAATATGGCCGGGAGGAACAAGATACTAGTGAAGGCTACGGAGGAAGAAACGAGAGGCCTAGCTATGGCCATGAGGAAGAGGAGAGTGGATACGGCTATGGAGGAGGGAAGGAGAAGGCTAGCTATGGCCGGAAGGAAGAAGATAGTGGATACGGCTATGGAGGAAGGAAGGAGAAGGCTAGCTATGGCCGGGAGGAGGAAGAAGATAGTGGATACGGCTATGGAGGAATGAAGGAGAGACCTAGCTATGGCCGGGAGGAAGAAGATAGTGGGTACGGCTATGGAGGAAAGAACGAGAGGCCTAGCTATGGGCAAGAGGAACAAGATAGTGGATATGGCTATGGAAGGAGGAGCGAGAGGCGTGACAATAATGATTATAATGTAGAAATCCAAGGATATCGTAAGAAATATGTGAGTATATATTCTAAGAAAGTTCTAAAAAAAATTAATTACATTACTTAATCATATCATATATTCTATTTTATTACATTATACTCCCTTTGGTCCTAATTATAAAGGTCTTTTGGAGAATCTTAAGAGAGTTATAAGAAAACTAATTACATTACTTAATCATATCATATATTCTTATTATATTTTATTATATTATATTAGTTTTTAAATCAAATAATGTAATTTAAAAAAAAACGACAAATTTTAATATTTTAAAGTAATATAGTTAGTTTTTTAAAGACTTTTCTAAGAATCTCTAAAAGTCCGTATAATTAAGAGCGGATGGAGTATAATTTTGAACAAGTGATTGATGGATTGATTCATGTTGGATTATTTTGATGGTATATATGACAGGGAGATGATAATGAGGATAAGAGCAATTATGAGAGGAGGAAACATGGTGATGATCAGAATGAAGGAGGAAATTATGGGGACGACGATTATTCTGAGAGGAGAAATCGTCATCATTACAAGAGTTATGACGATGAATAAATCTTATATATATATATAGCGTTGCTTTTTCCCTCATCATTCATTCCTATATGCTATTACGTACGCCCATACGAATAAGTCAATCGTAAACATAAATTAGGGCATGCTTTAATTTGTTGTTCGATCAGTTCAGTATTTGAGTACCTCTTCATCTTTTCGTGCTGTTACGTACGTTGTTGTTTGTTTACTAAGTTTTCAATAATAATAAAAAACCCAATATTTGGGTTGCTGACATATACGTGATACTCCATATATAGAGTACTGAAACTCACTTGGAACGATATATATATATATATATATATATATTGGCCCTGCCATTTGTATTATTCTGGGCCGGGGCTGAATAATCTGCCAGTTTTTTAAGTCTTCTGGTGTGACTCAAAATTAATAGTTCTTCTGGGTTCTGGATGAAGTTTGATTTTGTAATGAAAAGAAAAATTCAAATAAAGAAACATTGGTTCCACTAATTAAGAGGGTGAAGTCTCGAGTATAAGATTCTATCCAGTTTTAATTATAAGAGTCTGTTGATTTTTTTTTAAGGATTTTATAAAAGCTAATTATATTACTTTAAAATATTAAAATTTATCGTTTTTCTTTAAAGTTGTTTGCCTTATAAACTAATATATAATATAATATAATATAATAAAACATATTATTTGATTAAATAATATAATTAGTTTTGTTAAGATTCTCTAAAAAAATTAATTGACTCTTATAATTAGAATCCGAATGAATATATATATATATAGTTTTAGAAGAGCAACCCCAATTAAGCCGAATAATACTTGAATCTAACCCAGCTATGTTGTTAAAGGCGATCAGGTTACACCTCTCATATGCATGGTTGCCTACACGCAAAAGATCGATAGATAACGCAGCACTAATCATCAAATACTATCTCAAATACAATAAGATTTTTGTTCTGAATTTAACAAAAAGTGTGACAAGGATATAGAAACTAGGGAAAGGAAGAAGGAGAAGAAGAATCGGAACCACAGAAAGCTAATAAGATAATATAGATTAGGGCTAAAGACTGTATATTTATATGTACGAAGTCCCATATGATCCACTTTCATCTGAAATTGACTCCAATGAAGCCCTGCCATACTTCACCCTTATTTTCTAATAATGTAACACACAATCCACTATTTTTGGAAAGTCAATGAAGCTAAATTAGTTAATCATAATATAATATAATATATATATAATGTGTTATTATTTGATTATATATCAGTTTATAGGTAAGACAAATTATTTTTGTATAAAAAGATAAATATAAATACTCTCAAATAATTTATTTAATTTCATTAGTTTCTTTAAAAAAGTCAACTACGTCTCATATTAATAAAAGGTGGTATTCACCTAATTTGATTAAATTAATAAAGTTAGTTGAGTTAGTTAATATAACATCATGCATTTTCTAAATTATTTCAGTCATCTTTCTTAATTCTCTCATTTTTTTTATCATTGATTATTGGTCTTTTTTTATGAGACTCGTTGATTATTATTGAGGGAGCATTAATAGAGGTAAATTAAGTAAAGTTAGACAAGTAAAAATATATCTTATAATTATGATTAAGCTAGGTTAACTTCTCAAATTAAATATGCTTTATATTAAGTATAGGAGGAGTATTTTCACTCATTTCTGTGTGCTTTTCAAAAATCAATTCTTTATGTGTATTGATGATTATATTTGATATTTTTTTTATTAAAATAAATACTATCTACAAGCTGTAGCCCGACTAAAAATAATAAATGGTCAACTAATTAATTAAAAAATGATGAAATAGATCAAATAAAAAGCTGACCAACACAAGGAAGCAGTACAAAGTACCAGGTAAGGTAAGTGAGAGTGTGAGAATATATATTCTCCTATGATCCTATATATTAGATAGTGAGAGAATAAAAAGTTTGGTTCTATTTATAAAGCAGGGAGAGAGAGAAAAATTTCATGTGGATATATTAGTTTAGCCTTCATTTATTATTATGTTGACTTTATTTTTATGTGGTATAATGTATATTAAATAAAGATAACGTTAAAAAGTTTTTGAATTTTATACAAGAGCTAATTAATGAAGTTTAAAGTTTTTCTTGATCTATGTGAAAAATGTTAGAAGTGTCTTATATATAGAACTAAAAGAGTACGCAAATATTAATTAGCGTATCCCCAACATCCTTATTGGAGCCCTAAAAAATAGCTTTTCAATCATGATTTATAGCATGCATAAAATGTAAGTTTTGTCTTTATTTGCATAAATAAGCACTTTTGGGATCCCAAACATGCACTTACTAATTGATGCTTTTTAAGTGTCATCCTGATTAGTGATTACTCATTTCCAACATAAGCGTACGCACATGCATGGGAGCCCCCTCTACTGTCATATGTCTCTCTGTATACACACTACAAAAAAAATGGTATTTTGTAGCGATTTATTTGTAGCGGTTATATAAGACCGCTACAAAATACAACATTTGTAACGGTTAATGTTAAAATCGCTACAAATTTATTGTATGGTGAAGATTTGTAGCGGTTTTAGTCCAAAACCGCTACAAATACCAGCGCCACCTTGGCGCCATGTGGTGCAAAACTGGCACAACATTTGTAGCGGTGCATTTTGTAGCGGTTTTTCTAAAAAACAGCTACAAAAGTTCAACAGTCATAAAATTTATAGCTGTTATGTAAAACCGCTATAAAATACACGCGAAATACGAGGTGGCATCACATTTTGTAACGGTTTATGTAGCGGTTTTGGAAATGATTGAGTTTCACCCCTATAAATACCTCTTTCGATTTCATTTCAACGTTTCGCGAGTTTTTATCTGTCAGAGCGAGTTTAAAGAATTTCTACAGTTCTAAGGCGTCGCCCAAATTCATTTACGTCTACTTCAGTCGGGTTAGTTTTCATATTTCATTTATTTACTTTATTTTTTAAAAATGTATTTATCAGTACATTTATTTGTTATTTATATTTATTTTATCTTTCTGAGTTGTAACTTTTGTATTCCATTATAATAATATGTTTATTCTATTTGTTCAGTTTGTATTGTATTTGAGTGTAATTTTTATATATTTTATTCCTTTT
>JBAGKO010000010.1:35735157-35745768 GCA_037177275.1 Acacia concinna
AGTCTTATTACATGTAAATATATTATGATAAATTTTAATACTTTAAAATAATATAATTATATTTCTTAAGATTCTCTGAAAATGTTAATTAGGTCTTATAATTATGACCGAAAAAATAAGTTGTAACATAAAAATTAAAAATTAAAAAAAATGAAAAAAAATGAAAAAGTTCAAATAAGTCTAAATAAGCAAGAAAGTTTTGCTTATGGAATAAGATCTTAATCTTCAAATAAGTCCAATAACTATTACCCCTATTCCAAACACTCCATAAAGATAAGTCCAATATGAAATGATCAATTGTACCCAATAAATCCAATTACCCCCTCAAATTAGATTTCCAAACACACACTATATATATAGCTAACGCCACACACACAAACACATCCTGGAGAAAAGCAAATTGGTGTATGTGCCAAGCCAATAGCATTGTTAAGTGCTTAAGTGCGTGTGCCTAACCTTGAAGGATCCAAGGTTATACATTAATTAAGGACCACCCTATGATATAGGAGAATGTACATGTAGGGGTTGTATATATATGTGTGTGTGTGTGTGTGAAGATGGGGATAACAACGTGGACATTATTTCGTCCGAACAACGTAACCATAAGTAGTAGTACATCATCAATATATATATGAAGAAGCAGTTACGCACGCAACACACTAGTTTTGTTGCTTGCGGTCAATGATTAGTTGCTATTACAGTTTATTTGAATTGATTTCTAATGTATACTTTTCTATTTTTGTCAAGATCAGATTTAGGTCGTATTTATTGCGGGACCATTGTGTATCATAAACTACTATGGAGTATTTCTTTTGGTGGGACCAGAACCTGACAACAAAATTTTTAATCCCAACTGATTTTTTGCAAATTAGAATTGACTACTGAGATAAAATTTAATTAATGCAATGTGATGAACGTTTGGATACACTTTAATAAAAAAATACATTCAATCAAAAACAAATAAACTTATATGAGTGCTACATTGAAAAGCTGGTTTAAAAATTTTCAAATTAGAATAAAAGACAATTTCTTTAAAAAAAAAACTCCAAAATCCGACTTCCATCCAATGAACAACTCTTACTCTTAACAGTAAACCAAACATGATTTTTAGCTCAATTGAGTCCAAAAGTCAGTTTTGAGCTGTCCACCAAGTGCATTCCTAACAAGCACTAGCCCTATATTTAAATAGAGTTAGATAAAAGGGAGGGAAAAATAAGGGATATGGAATACTAGAAAAAAAAAATTCCAAAATGGTAAAAAAAATTCCATTTTTGTAGTTTTCCTTTTTAGTATTTACTAATTTTCTCTCCATCCAGTATAAGACTATTAATTCTCTCATGGAGAATGAGGGAATGGAGGACGGAGAGACAAAAAGGAAGGAGTGGAAGAAGAAAGAAAGGATAGATGAAAACTAAAATAACAATTTTTTATTCTGTTCACCAATGGCTTAACACCATTTAAGCAAATCTTAATATTTAAATAAAATATTATTATATACAAACTTTGGTCCTTATAATTTGTCGTCACTTTGATTTTGATCCTTCGAGAGGTAAAATGATTCATATTTTTATTAAAATATTGGGACAAATATTTTAGATGAAAAGAAACTTGAGGTAACAAAACTAAATATAGAGCAAACTATAAGGATTAAACATTGTATTAACTCTTAAATCACTAAAAAACACTAAATTTATGACAAAATTTGCCATGGAAAATTTTTTCGAGGCAATTTTTGTTGGCAATCCGTCAAAAATTCTGTCGCAAAATATTTTCGACGAAACTATTTCTTTGGCAAAATTTGGCATGGAATTAGCCACTAGAATTATTTTGTGGCTAATTCTATGGGAAAATTTTAAAAATTATTATTTTTAGATGAATTTAATTTTTAATATAATAAATTATGGTATTAATTAAGGAAAGGAAAACCGGACTGGATCGGTTAGACCAGAAAACTGGCCAACTGAACCCCAGTCCAATTCGGCTCTATCATCTGACTGCTGGCTGAGTCAATTCAGCCAGATCCTTCAATGAAAAACTCATGAGATGCCATAATTTTAGTAATTAATACACAAATGAAGTGGTGCACTGAGTGCATACAAAAATTTCTCAATAGACACACGACGCACGGGTGAGTTGACATGCAGCTTGCTGAGACTGGGGCACAAGGCTCACAAGTGAGCTAACACGTTGCACGTTGAGGCTGGGACACATGGCGCACTAGTGAGCTAACATGCAGCTCATCAATCGAATTATGAGGCGGTGGTCGTAACTATCGACACATAGCCCTATCGGTGAGGGGCCAGTGATGAGGTGGCCTTCTACAGAGGTGACACATGGCTTTTTTCATATGTCCATGTGGCATTTTAAAATTAAAAATAAATTTACAATGGAATATAAATAATTCCGTCGCAATTCCTAAAGAATTTTGTTGGAAATTTGCAAGGGAATTAGAAATGGATTTGTCATGGTCCTATAAAAGATGGAATGGTTTCTATCAATTTGAAATCCCTTTTCGTTGAAAAATCGTTAGAGATTTGTTGGTAATTTTATCAGAAACTTTGAATTCTGCGAATTTTATTGGAAATTCAGTGTTTTTTTAGTGCATAAAAGATAACCTTTTAACCTAAACGATTAAATTTATTCAAACCAAATCCTAATCTAAATCTAAGAGACCATTATAATAACACAAATTCTAAATCTAATAACATGTGTGTGTAGACACACACTATAACTCTGCCTTTCAACATACATGTCGTGGACAAAATAGATTTTGAATACTAGATTATTTTATTCAAATGACAGACCTCTTCCCAACTAGATTTGATTTATATCATGAATTCATGATCATAAATTGGTTTGTATTCATTAGGTCGTTGTATGAAAATTAAATAAACTCTAATGTGATGAAAGTGATTGATTTTGATTTTTGAGGATTTAATTTGTTTGTTAGGGTGGTTTTATCATGCATGTCACCTCAAACAAGCTAATTAGGTGAAACAATCAACATTTTGGCATGTTGGTGTACAAACTCAAGATGACCCTTCGATTTGAGGGGTGTTATATATTTTAAGTAACTAATTGTAATTTGATCATAATTATTGATATATTTGAATTGATATATCACATAAATTTATTGCAAATATTGTGGTTTATATTTACTATCTACTATGTAAATAATATATAATCCAACATAAAGTATAAAGGAGGGAAGTAAATAATCATTATGCTTGTGAATTTGAATCGGAGTAGCTAAGAAATTACTACATAACTAATTAAGCTCTCTTTAAACCAGGAATGAGCTTCCTTGCTCATCCTTTGAGAGAGCTCGTCCTATCTGGGCTGTCAAGATTTTATTTTTTTGAAATTTTTTTAAAAATAAAAAAAAATCATTTTTAAAAAAAATATTAGTTAATAGATTATCTCTATTTTAGTTTTTCTATCTATTAAGAATACTTTTTTGAAAAAAAAATAAAAAAAATTAAATTTAAATGACCCAAATTTAATTTAGGAGAAAAGCGCAGGATAGGCAGGAAACACGTTGCCATTAAACAGTCGGGAGGCTTTGTGATGACCGAACTAAATAGTGGACCAAGCTAAGCGACAGGAATAATAAAAGGGAAGTGTACGTGGTACGTATATAAACTTTTCCAAGCTTTTATAAGATATATTTATTTTATTTAATTATATTAAAAAAAGTTAATTAAATTAACTAGTATAACATGTATTTTGTAAAACACCCTTCTACTTCTTATTTTTTTGCTTTCTTGCCAATTTGAACTTGGTCTAAATAGATGCATAATACACAAACTAAACGGCCAGCAAAACACCATTGTACTTTACATTATTAATTCCTTCATTTCTTCTCTTAAATATTATTAAAGTAGCACTAATAAGTTAAATTACAAAAAGACAGATAAATTTAAAAATTATGTATTATATTTAGAGTTAAAATCAACACCTCAAATATTTTTTATTTGTTATATTAAGAAGAGGGGGAGGATTAGTGTGAAGATCAATTAATAGTTTCGCATTATACACTTCTGTGTGCGCGAGCACACATAAAGTCAATTCCATCCTTATCGGATCGAACTTGTGGACACAAGGGTGGACACACGTTACGCTCCTCTCCAAGTCTTTGCGTGTGCTTGTCGGGCACTTAATTAGTAGCCTAGTTTATATATATATATATATAATTCTCCTTTACATATAGTTTGCATGCAATTCGTATCTTAATAATATAAATACTTTAATTCAGGACTAGGATTCCGAAGAAACATATAATATATACTCACATATAGTATTATTATAAGGAGATGGAGATATCGTCAGGAGTCAGAAAAGGCACGTGGTCTAAAGAAGAAGACGATCTTCTAAAAGCATGCGTCCAACGTTATGGTGAAGGAAAGTGGCACCTAGTTCCTCAAAGAGCAGGTATATCTGTGTCTGTGTCTGTCTCTGTATCTGTAACTGTCTATATCTATCTATATATACACGTATATACTCACACACACACACACACTATATATATATGCGTATTAGTGAAATGGAGAAATTTAATTACGTAGTCGTTGCTGCATTTTTAATTTGCAGGGTTGAATAGATGTAGGAAAAGCTGTAGACTGAGGTGGTTGAACTATTTAAAGCCAGATATCAAGAGAGGAAACTTTACAGAGGACGAAGCTGATATGATGATGAGGTTTCACAAACTCTTGGGAAACAGGTTTATTACGACATGCACGTACACATGCTTTTCTAATTTGATTATATAAAGGAAGTTGGTTAATATTATATGCACCTCTCTAGTTTTATATATAGGACACTTCTAACATTTTTTACACAGATCAAGTAAAATATTAAATTTCATTAATTCTATTATAAAATTTAACAATTTTTCAATTCTAACCCTGTTTAATATATATAATGTCAAATGAAAATAAAGTCAATATACTAATTAATGGAGGGTAAAATTGTATATTGGCATCAAAACTTTAATGAAGTGTCTTTTATATAAGACAAAAAAAAATCTTCTCTCTCTGTCTTATATATAAAACTAAAAGATTATTTTCTAAAACATTACTCATAGAATCAACTTCTTTAATTTCCTTATTCTCTCTCTTCTTTAATTATTTTTGAGGGAGTATCGATATGGGTAAATTGTGAAAAGATTAACAAATATAAAAAAAGAAAAAATAAAAGAAAAAGAATATGAAGAATGGAAAATTGATAAGGTAATAACTACACTTGATAAGGAATTCACAATTTATTTCATAGGAAATGTCTAATTTGAGATTTTGCAATTTCCAAATGCCTTTTTTATCATTTTCCCTATTAAAAATAGATCTTATCTGTATTAAGAGCCGGAGAGTACTCCCGTGCTAAATGTAAAACATAGTTTACATAGGAGGGCTACATATATATATATATATATATATATATATAATGGCTGTTAATGACAGTTATGCCCTTAATATACATTTGCAGATGGTCGCTGATTGCCGCAAGGTTTCCGGGAAGAACATCAAATGACGTGAAAAATTACTGGAACAGCCGCATAAGAAAGAAGCTGCGGTGTTCATTGACAGAAAATAAAAAGGAGAAACAAGAGGCGAGCAGCACGAGAAGAAAGCAAGTAATTATAAGGCCACAACCTCTAAATTTGTGCAGAAATTACCCGTCAAGGGCTGCAAGAAATGGATTTCCTGAAGAAGAAGCAGCTGATGATGATAATTGCAGTGGGAGCAGATCAGGAGACAAGACTATAATTGCCGCCGATAGGCACAATAAGGATCTTGTGGTAGTTGCAGAATCAACAGAGAAGGGCAAGGAGTGGTGGGAAAGTTTGTTTGAGGACGATCTCAATAATTATTTTGATAAATGGAATGAAGAAGACGACAGCTTATTGTGGTGTTTTGGCGGAGAGGAACACAACAACTTTGTGCTGCATCAATTTTGGGACGACCATCGACTTGATTTCTTTCAATGATCCCGGACTATAGTGGTTTTATAGATCTCGCTCGTATCAGTCTCTCTGTGAGCAACACGGACCACCTTATTGTACTCACCGTCCGCTGATCTGTCCAATGTTGTTGACAGCGTCTAATTTCGAGTTCTCTTGTTTCTTCTTGTGTGTGTGTCGGGTTCTTTAATTTGCGTTTGCAGACTGTTATCTCAATTTAGGTACTTTTGTACTGTTTGGGCTTGGGTTAAGAATATTTTGAAGGATGTTTTAATTTTGATTTGAAACTTCTCTGTGGTCATTTGTGACTGTTTAAAGTTATTTGTGGTTCTTCATCTTCCATTCGATTGTAATTCGGTTGCGATAGTTGTTTGCTATTGCTGAATCAAAATCAACTGTACGTGTTGGCTGAGATGTTCCCAATGTCCGCCAAAAATTCCTATTTTGTGGCACAAAAAATCATACAAATTGATTTTTGAATAATTTTGGTGGGATACAAATTTGATGAACTATATCAAATAACCGGACCAATACAAAGAAGACGCTATCCAAACAGCCTTGCAGGCTAAGGACATATACATGTTACGAGGCAGTGTAAGTTAGAAGGAGATTAGAATGGGGTGAGGTGCATGGAGAATCTTAAAAAAATATTTAATCAATGTTATTAATTATTTGTTTTTAAGCTTTTTTTTTACTTTTTTAAAAAATTATTATTTTTTTCTTCTTATAATTTTTATATCCTTTTTAATCATTTCCTACCAAAAGTTATTTTTAAAAATATCAATAAAACAAATTTTATTTTTACATGAACCTCTGACCAACATAGATTCTCTCCATGCCTCCCAATTTTGGCCATTAATTGACCAAAATTATACTCATTCCATCTCAAAATATAAGAGATAACGTCACCATTACTTCATTTTAAAATATAAAAGACATTTGAAGACTGTTTTGTGCATTGATTATTTTTTTTAATTTGTCTTTATTTAATACCAATTTATTAATGTTTGTGTTGACTATAAAAATTATTATTCTCTATGAGAGAAGAGAGGGGATAGGAGAGAGAGTGTGGTGGACTTTAATAAGGGTATTATCTTTCTTATTTCATATCTTCTCATTAATAAGGGTATTTTAGTAAAAAAAGAATAAAAATTCTGACATATTTATTGTTTTTAACTGCTACTTTGAATCAAGAGATTCGGTTAAACGTCTCTTATATTTTGAAATAGAGGTAGTACCATTTTAAATAGTTTTGAGTATAAAATGTGAGGTTAGTTTAATTAATTTTTTTAAAAAATAATATTCAGTATTCTCAACTATTTTTTTTTTCAATATGTATTGATTTGTTGTGGTTAGCCCACATTTTTTTTCAAGTTTCCGTTTGTCCAAATATATTTGTTCTTAGTTTCAAATTTGGGTATGGGTGATAGAAAGTATTAATAAACTACTTAATTACTAATATTATTGTTTAAAAATTTGGAGAGATTTTTTCCACCATTCATGATGATTTTAGTATTAAATAACCAATTAATAACTAATTTTAACGATTAATGAAATCTGGAGAGATTTCTTTCTGTCAGTTAATGACGATTTAGTTTAATGCTTTAATGCATAATGATGATGATTTGTTCACATATAGCAAAACTTCTGGAGATGGCATTGGAAATATGCTGAGAGGAAAAAAGATATGGCACTGGACAACGGTTACACTTATGTTAAGTTTTTGTTTTGTTTTGTTTGGGTGAATAAGAGTTTGTTTGTTTCTTTTAACTAAAACATTAATTAATACTGTATTTGTTAAAATGTAATTTATAGGATATTATGACTATTTGTTTCCCACCAGATGGTGGGACAGCCGGACTCTGCAACTACAAAACATATATATTTATAAGAAGATAAATTATTAGTATATGCCGCAGATCAGAGTAGGGAAGACGTACGTACAGTCTGACCTCGTCAAGGTTGAGTAGAGTATCTTTGACGACCCACCCACACTACACTACACTAAACCTTACCTTTTGAATTCCGAAAAATTCATCTTTGGGATTCTGATCAGATCCAGATCAGATCAGATCAGAAAGCAAAGAGATCTTGGTAGAGGACAAGAGATAAATAAATGCACTCAATTACTGAACAACAAAATAGGCAATACTGAGATACATAACCCAACGTTCGGTTAAACAAACTCTGATTATGCTCCCTCCTCCGCTCTTAGTTATAAAAGTTTATAAGGTTTTGATCATCACCATTAGCCTTATAAGGTTTTGTGTTTTGGTTAAAAACCATTCCCTCTGCTCCTTATATTATACTCCTTCCTCCGCTCTTAATTATAAAGGCTGTTGACTTTTTTAAATGATGTTAATAAAACTAATTACATTATTTTAAGATATTAAAATTTGTCTCTTTTTTTTTTCTTCAGATTATACTGTTTGACTTATGAACTTATATATAATATAATAAAATACAATATATAATATGATTAAATAATGTAATTATCTTTCTTAGGACTTTCCTACGATTCTCTAAAAATATCAACAGGTCCTTATAATAAGAGGGAGTACTATATTAAAACATGTTAACCTAATTTGATTATATTAGAGAAGCTAGTCAAGTTAATTGTCCTTAATTCCCTTACTCCCTCTTATCCTTAATTATTGATATGGGAACATAAATTTAAGTAAATTATGAAAACATGGGCACAAATATAAAAATTATATCCTATATTTAAGATTATAATTAACTCTCTAAATATATCTTATACTCCCTGGAATGAATGAAGGGAGTGATTAAATAAATGAGCTAAATTGAGTGGGCCTATTGGATTGGGTTGGCCCAAAATCTATTCGGATTGTGACGCAAGCAAGAGCATTAGGCAGAGAGTGCAGAGATTCAAAGGGAAAAAAAAAAAGAGCCGAAGACCCTTTCGTCTAGTGACAGTTGAACTCTAGATGTGCCCTTTATGTACAACCGTACTAGGGAATTCCTATTCATGGAACTTAACTGTGTTGCATTTATAAGATTATGGACTATCCTCATCAAACTTTCAAACAAAGTTACTGATCCCAAATGTGATGCTGACAAAAAAAAAAAAAACATGTTTCCAAACGCGTTCATCCTTTTTTTTTTTGGCATGATCAACATGTATAAAGAAAGATCCAAATTTGCAAGTTTGGATTGATTTGAGAATCTTTTAATTAAATGCCAGAATATGACCTGAAACTAACAGCACTAAGCAATAAAGTGTGCATTAAATACTTCTTTAATTGGACAAGATATGCTCGTGTCAAATCTAAGCTAGAAAATTGCTTACGGGTCACAGTAGAAGTCATACTTTTAATAATACACGCATGAACAACTCTCACTTTGTCTGAAGAAGCACGTGCTAAGCTGAGAGGATACACACTATGATGTAAACACACAGAGATACATAAATAACAAAGTGGAACCAAAACAAATTGATATGAACATTTGGTGATATGATGAAACGAACCAGTATGGTGGATATTTCCACTAGGACCCGGGTCGTTTCCAAACAATTACAACTACATGCATTCCTAAAAGTCAAAAGCAGCTATGCAAACTTACCTGTAAAGATTTCGATTTCTTCCTCTGAAGGCGGCGGCTAAATGGAAAGAAAAATCACACACTTTTGAATCAGAACATGGGGGAATGAGGAGGAGAATTAGAGTCGACCAAATTAAGAATGCTGTTCCAGTAGTTCTTATTATCTTCAGACAAGATGCCACTGCCACTGCCAGCGCCAGCACCACTGCCACGGCCACCGCCACCCCAATTGTTAGACTCCCCTCCACCGTCCTCCTCCGACAAGCTCCGGTCATCGGAGTTTGTACTGAGCAACAGGTTGGTGAATCCCTGATCCTCAGCAACAGCGTCCCCACCAGTGCCAATCCTAAGAAGAGGCTCTTGAGAGGTCCATGTTCCTTCCATGTTGGAAATGGTCAGCTCATGATGAAGGCTGGACGCAAAAGACATTGAATTCTCTAAACCATTACTATGATTCCATTCTCGCTGTTTCACCATTTCTCCTGCCTCACAAGAACCAGAAGTGCCCACAAACTCAATCATAGACATAATAGGTGGGGTGTTCTCAGAGAGAGTTAGGGTAGACTTTGGAGATTCAAGCTCACCACCACCGCCACTGTTAATGCTTTGATCAGTGGATTTTGGCCACCCGACATGATTATTATTATTCCATGGTTTGAGAACTGGATTATGAGCTGATGAAGTTGAGGCAGAAGCAGAAGCAGAAGATGAAGATGTGAAAGATAGTGATGATGAGCGGAGTTTGGATTCTCTGGCCAACCTTGCTTCGGCTTCAAGCCTAGCACTCTCCCATTGAGCCATGTGGCTAAGGTTGGCCGCCGTCTTGGACTGGCCACCGTCGCCTCGAGGCACAAGGGCATCATTCTTGGGTTTGTGGGTGACAGGGTCAATTCCCATTTTGGATAATCTTTTCTTCAGATGCGTATTCCAGTAGTTCTTGATCTCATTATCTGTTCTCTTCGGCAAGTGCGTGGCTATAGCTGACCACCTGAGCACAGGACAATAAAGCATAACAGAAATCCCTCACCACAAATATTCAGAAACCAAAGTATAACCTAGAATCCATCAACTGCTTCTAAAGCTTTTATATA
>JBAGKO010000010.1:35745868-35765844 GCA_037177275.1 Acacia concinna
AGCACAGGAAAAGAAAGCACAACATAAATCCCTCACCACAAATATGAAGAAACCAAAGTATAATCGAGAATCCATCAACTGCGTCGAAAGTGTATATATATATATATATATATATATATATATAAACAACGCCACAAACAAAAAGAACAACTTAGTAATTCCAGAGTCACGAAGCTCTTGAGTAGCTTCATCGCCATGAAAAGTCAGTAGGTCCAAAGGTTGAGCTAGTGCTCTTTTAATTTGGCTAGGAGGTATGAAGTTTTTAATATTAGCTTTGTCATTCAACCCAATATTATTAACTTGATATTGTGAAAATGAAAGAACCGATGGGAAATAAAAATAGGCTGAATTTTATATTGCTTCGTTAGACTTTTAAGTTATGCACATAGATAATCACTCTGTTATTAGATATTTGAAAATAAGCCATCCTAAGTTTCTAAATTTATGTGGATACACTCCTTAGGGTCAATTTCCTTGTCACATCATTGATAAAATATGGCATGAGTCATGGCTAAGAATTTATCTGCATGTCATTTTAAATTTAAAAATTATCTATGCATGATTCAAAGTTTAAAAGGTTAACTTATGTAAAAAAGAAAAATGAAGAAACCATGTGTCCATTGACATATATTTTTTATAAGTAAGATCATGAGCTAGTTATTGACAAAGGAATTATTTGCGTAAATTTAAAAATTATCTATGCATGATTCAGGACAGCATTTGTCAATTTTTACAGAAAAGCTAATACAAAGGGTGTAATTTAGCCTTAAATATAAAAATAATGGCTAATACAAAGGATTTTTAAAATCATTTTATAATTCTAATAAAAAAAAACGAGTTGATTTATAGTCTAAATAATAATGTGATTGTATCGATTTTTGAATTTTCAAAACTACAAGTACTCCTGCAATATTACAGGAAAGCTGCATGAGTAATCCTACATTTCTTCATCCATTCTAATGATAAACATATTACTCCTCTAATTCTTAATGTGAGACCTAATTAAATAATTAGAGTAGGTTAATATTGTTAGTTAAGTTTGTTAATATGACATATTTTTTCTATAACATTATAATCATTTTCCTTAATTCTTTATTTCCCTTACTTGATTAGTATTGATGGATTTTTTTTTTGCCTGCTTGTAGATGGAATATTAATAGAATTAATTTTTTTAAGAAAATGATAAACTCATAAACATATAAAATAAATCCTACACTTAACAACAATATTAACTACCCAATTAAGCTTTACATTAAGAACTAGAGGAGTAATATTTTGTTCGGAAAAAACTAAACCAATTCAAACCCATGTTGGATGGGTCTAACTTTGATCAGTTCAGTCAATCAAGTTATCAGAATTTGTAGACCAAGCACCAATGTCTACTAAATTACTAATGGTTTGGTCAAGCTCATGAGTTGCTCGGTTTGATTTTCATTACCTCGATTTCCACAAGAATAAATATTTATAGTATTCAACATATGTAAAATGGCAGAGGAGGACTAAAAATGCATGACAAGTCAATTAAGAACATTAAAGGCTCACATGCATTCGTTTTTGCATTTAAAGCAGTCTCAAACAAACTTGTTGGGTGTCAGAGAGTAAATTTATGGATATGGCAGAAAGCCAATTTGATGAGGGCAAATTGTTGGGGATTGGAGATATGGGTAATTGAAGAAATTGAAATGCCAATGCAACATTGCTAACCCAAAAAGAGAGAGAGAGAGAGAGAAAAAAAGGAGCTTATTATAGCTCCCAATTTGAAAGTTAGTATATTTAACGTGTATTAATTAAAAAAGAGAAGGAATATAAACCAATGTTTATCTGTCAGACAGTGCTACAAGGAGATTCTATAATTTCGTTGGCAAAAAAAAAACAAAAGATTCTATAATTTAGGGATGATCGAAAGGGAAAATACTCAGAAACAGAATGAAAGAAAGAACTTGGGATAAAAAGACCCGAAGATCAAGGCAAATTACTGAGGGCAGAAGAGTCTGATTAAGTGAAAATATATCCCATTACACAGCCTATAGATAGAAAATTAAACAAGTTTCGTAAGGTTTAAGGTAACAAAACCTGTTTCCTAGGAGGGCATGGAGTTGGATGATGGTTTGCTCTTCTTGTAAACTGAACTTTCCTCTTTTAATATCAGGCCTAAGATAATTGGTCCACCTCAGTCTGCAGCTCTTGCCACATCTCTGGAGGCCTAATATAGTACAAATATGGCAGGAGTTTTCAACTTAATCACAACCTTAAACTACACTCCAAACATCTATCTATCCAACATTTTACTATAAGATTTATGAGAAAAAAGCAAGTTTATTACCAGCTTTTACTGGCAAGGCTCTCCAGCTTCCATGCCCATGTTCTTCAATGTAAGCTAGAAGTTTCTGATCTTCCTCGGGAGTCCAAGGTCCTTTCTTTAATCCTACCTTGTCACAGCATGGTGATCGACCCATACTTAAAAGTGGACAGTACTAAAGATTGCAGGAGCTTGTCTTCATCTTCTTATAGGACACGAGGGCAGAGAAAGAAACTATGGAAAGAGAAGGACTTGGGGAGTTGTAAATGAAGAGACGTGAGGGCAGAGAAGAGAAGAAAAGAGGGGTGAGGTGTATAGATGGGATATGACATTATTTTCAGAGTGTATATGTGGGCTGTTGGTCATAATTACTGGAGTACCCTTAACTTCCAGCTCAATTTTCTCCAGCATATGCCTGGTTGCTCTGGTAATTTACTACGATTTGATGACAATATTAGAAGAAGAAGGAGCAATAATGAAATGAAAACAATATGGTGGCGCCAATACTGAACTGAGCTACCAAGTTATAGCCATTAATTCGATTGATACGTCACCAACAATTTATGGCAAAGCTAGGGCCGGTATTAATTTTTATCATCATATGTGGGTCCATCCGAGTTTTCCTATTCACCCATCGGTCTTTACTCACTAGCATTATACTTTATTTTTATAACGAGTACGAACCCTTTTGTGGGTTTAACTTTATAGCGAAGATCGGTGACTTGAGGCAAGCTAAAACTAGGATTCACTTTAAGAGAGTCCTAACTATAACATTAATTTGTGTGGCCATTCAAAGGTGTAATTTAGCATTTCACCTAAGCTTTTAACCACTAGTTTAGTTTGCATTTTTCCTGCAAGGTTTGACCCAAAAGCTAGCTGAAGCTTTTGACTGGTGAATTTGCTTGCTTGGACTGCCGTGTTTTGATGCCCTGCCGTTTAATTCCTGATTATACTATTTAAAAGATAAGTATTTACGAGAACGTGCTTTTTATCAACAAGAGAACATGAATCATTTCTTGACTTCTGTGGCTGCTATTTTACGTTTTACGTATACATTACATTGTCAGCAAAGAGTGGGTGAATGAATCAAGTTAATTGTCAAAACCTAATTAGATCAAGAGTTGCTGTCAGCTGGATGTCAAATCACCCCAAAGCACAGACTAATTGGTCTTTATCAGTATAAGAGACTGAGAATGACTTCATTTGACAAGCATAAATGTTAGGAACTTAGGATCTACTTCCATCCTCCTCTATTCATCATTCTCAGATACTTGAGACCAGAGCCATAAAGAGCAATTAGAAAGCAGGTGTTACCGCACAAAAGAAAATGGCTCTAGTTATATAAATAAATGTAAGGTTTAAAATTAAAGGGTTAAAAGTGTAAAAATACCCTATACATTCAAAATGAGAGCAAAAAATATAAATACTGTTAAATATAATCTAACACTTTTATATGTCCATATACAAAAAGAGCGTGGGCCACACTACAAAAAGTAATAGTGTTTGATTAGATTTAATATTGCTGGCATTTTTACTTTCACTTTGAATGTTCATTATTTTTGTTACAAATTCCAAAAAGTATGTGGTTGGATAAAAATTCATAGAAAATTTTTGCAACTTATCCCAAAATTAAATACCCCTACTTATCGCATATGTTTTACCTTCTGAGAAAAACGACTCCATAACTTCCGCAGCCACAAATTTGTTGTCAATAAGAATGAATGTAAGTAATAAAAAAAAAAGTAAAGCTTCATATGCACTCTTATGCAATATCGTTCTCTCTCCAAAAATATATGGTTAACGATAAACAATCCAATTTCCGAAACTTCACCCAAACGGGAAAAAATTATCACCTATTTCCTCTTGTTAGCATTTCTCAACACAGCCAAGTTCTCAGCAGTCAGCACGACTAGGTGAAATCGCTAGTGAAGGGAAATCAAATGGTTTCTTCTCAGGAGCTATGAAGACGATAGGGCATGATTACTTTTAAGTCCTTGCATTACTGAGTGAAGGCCACAAAAATTGCTGATTGAAAGGCTAAGGCATACCCTTCATCATAATACCTCTTAATTGCTCCATTTATTTATGTCGATTGTCCAATAATGTCATATAAAGGCGGCCCCATTCTAAAGCATCTAATTAAATGAACACCATCTATCTGAAATTAGGATGAGATACAGGATAGTGTCAAAAAGCTTAGTTATGAAGTCCTGAGCTTTAGATAATGCAGTTGGGAATGACAATAAAGCACAAATGATTCAAAGCGCACAGTTCCAGATCATGTAGAACTTTCTTTTCCCAAAAATTCATATAAGCACTTGTGGTACAATTAGAGAACAGAAAAGGCAGATTACAAAGATAAACCAAGCTGGGAAATCTAAAAGATGATGATTGCTCCGCAGTCCTTAGTTGCCCAGATCAGTAATTCGGGCTAAAAAAATAAGTGGACACTTAGTGTGGTCACTCTAGTACAAGGCTTTCATTGAAAACTCAGATAACATTTAAAGTGGGGAGGGCATTATGGTCATATGAGGGGACAAGAGAGATTTATTGCAGTGGGGCTCTGGGATTGCAGAAGTGCATTTTGAATGATTTAGAGAATGGAAGGACAAAAGCAAGGTTTCGTGATGAATAAGGGCGGAGGTGTCTGTAAATTTTCCGTGTATCCAAGACTCACATTGGCTAGGAAGGAAAGTGGGGACACCTCCTTAAATAATTTTTTATCTTTGCCAGCTCTAGGCATCATAATGGTCCAACATAGTCTAAATGATCCCATTAATAGTGCCCATTACGCTCGTCAAAGATATACGACTCCCACGTGATCAATAACAGAAACATATCAAAATCAACGACAAAACCACTTAGTAAAACTATCATGCACAATCTCACTTGCCCTTTACCTTTCTGTCAAACCACTGGCAATGATATGTTCAGCGTATGCCAGAAACGTTTCACTGGATTTTTGAGACTATTCTTCAGGGTTCAAGCAGCATCACAGGTTACATTCAGCAACATCTAGCTGATGTTGCCAGCTGATAAGAACAATCCAGCAAAATTGATGAATCAATGTCACGAATTACAATTATGAAAGGGATGGGAGATTTAATATTAGTTTGGAACAGAAGAGAGTGAGTATTTGAAAACTATGCTCAGTAAATTCTTGAGTACTTTTAATCGTACTTGATCTATTCTGGCAAAGCGAAATTTGGTACCATGGAACATAATTTCGGGATTAGTACTTTAGCAGGAAGGCAACCAAACTACAGAAGAATTGTCACTTTATCGTACAAGAGAAAGAATGCATCAATTGTCATGACAAAAAGAGAAATAGAGGAGCTCATTTAGATACTAACTTCAAATGAGAAGTGACTTAAGAAAAAAAGTGATTTATCAAAAGTAATTTATATTTAGATAGAAAATAATAGAAATAATTTTTATTATGATGGAACTTTTTAAAAAGGAGCTTTTTGATAAAAAACTTCATCCCATCTAAACAAATACTCAAACATATATATATAATGAAAAGGTACTTATTTTTCTCTGATAAGTTACTTAAACCCTCACCCAAACACCCAATTAAGCTTCATAACACCAAGGTCAACAAGGTAGGAAGCATAGCTTAGGTGAGTCATCAATTCATGACATATCATGTAAAAAGAAAAGCAAATCGCCTCTCTCTCTCTCTCCTTTTGGTAGAGATTTTCAGCAGGTATGCAAGTTTGTTAATTGTCACAGCTTATCATAACATCAAGTTTTTTAGCAAAGATGTCATTTTCACTAGAGAAAATACTTTCCAGCTCGGACCATGTAATGATGCCCACACATCTTATGACACCGACTTTTGAAGGTTTTTAAGCTTAGTAGGTTCAAACTTTTACTACATTCATTAGCAAGACTATTAATGGACTTAATGTGTTTTCAATTTGAAACAGATGCTCTTAGGAGAGGGGTGTCTCCATTGAGCTCCCTCTTCATTTCCTTTGATTGAATTTCTTTACCTTTGGATCAACTTCCAATGGTTGAAATTTAAGATTTTAAAACAATATGTTATAAGCTTAAATAATAAAATATATAAAAATAAATTTAAATGATTAAAATTTAACCTCAAAATTTTTAAAAGTGTGAGAGATAATAAGTAAACAAATTACATAATATTTTATTAAAAATATACATAATAAGGGGTAGCTAATGAAAAGCTTTAGGCATGCATTCAATATCTGAAAATGATCTTCAACTCTTGAACAAATACATACTAGGTTCACACAAACACAAAGCACAACCGTATCCGAAAATTTTCCATTCAAAGGAAGGAGCTGCCTAATTCAATATCACCTACATATAGCTCCTGGAAATGTTCGAGATATCCGTCAGACAAAGCTGCATAGTAATTAATTCAATCAAAGTACAAATCGACTGAATTTAGTTATTTAGCTTTCGTAATAGAAATTGGTGATCATGCAAAACCATCAATCATTCGTAATAAAATTGATTGAATTATGTATTTTTTTCCTTCAAGCAACCCCATCAATTATTCGTAATAGAAAATCTGGCATAACTTATTTAGCTTGAAAAACCATTTACTTGTCAAAGTTGAGTCAAAATCACATAAGGAATCCATTAATCTTCAATATGTACGAGTTTCCAAGGCTGCTACAGAAATCCATTGCTTAAATCTAGTCTGATTGATCAAGAACCATGACATCTTAGTGTTCGTGGTCTTCTTTATTTAACATAAAGGCGAAAACCGATTAACTAATTTCAGGAAACCCGTTGAATAGAAAGAATTAAGTTCTTAAGATATGCCGAAAAACGAATCACAGCAACAAGCATTTGCGACTTGGTAAAGTTAGCATTTCGAATTTTACCTCTGCCTGTGAACATCGTCTCTGATCCATCCGCTCGTAATCGCTCGAAGCACAATAAAAGAAATTTTGAAATTTCAGTTCCGGCGAGCCCATGAATGTTTTACCCAAAGGTTTCGCGCGCCAAAGAATCTCTTCGTCTGGATTCACCTCTGGCGCTCAGAATTTTAGATTTCCAGATTTCAGGTATGAGTTGTTTGGGCCATTTTAGAATCGAGAGGCCCAAATAAGCCACCGGTATAAGATTGTCCAGCCCATTAAAGAAACTGGATTCCAAAGGATCCATAAATATGACTCTATGTTGGGTTTTGAGGGAGGGACTAGTCTCTTAGTCCTCATAAATCAAGGTTTGAATCTCTATTAGAAGAGGTGATCACATGTAATACCTAACAATGCCTCAAATAAGATTACAAGCTATAAGAGGATACATATGCCTAACAAAATAAATAAATAAATATGAATTATCAATTTGGTTTTTTGGAATGTAAGTTTTAATATTTAATCTGTCAAAAAGATTTCCCCAATAATTTTTCGCTTTGGAAGATCCATTTGAGATTTAAAACCATTAGATAATATAATATGATTAAAAAAGCTTAAAAAAACTCGTGACAATTACACATTGGAATATCAAATTAAAATTTAGTGATCTTTGTTCACATAATTAGTTTATTTTAATATACTAGGCCAGTAATGGGATAGAATTGAATATAATACTTGATTAATATAATGTCAGGACCACCGTACCTAAGGAGCAAAAACATATAGGTTGGAAAAACATATATAGTGCTGCAGCGCAGCATTATATTATATCGATGGAGATAGAAGGAGAAGTACTTTGTTACCAAGAAAAAACATATATGGTACAAAATAAAATGTAAATAGCTAGAGGTAAGGAACAATTATGGGAGGAAGTTGCAAAAAAAGTAGAAAATGAAAAATATAGGAGACAAAATATATTGAGGTAGTCCCTCCAGCTAATATAAGATATATTTGGGAGGTTTATCATAATATTAAATATAAGATATAATTTTTATGTTTGTCAATCTTTTTCTAATTTACCTTTATTGATGTTCCATCAATAATAATTAGGAAAGAGATAGAATGAATGAATTAAGAAAAATAAATAAGGTATTTTAAAAAATGCATGTCATATTAAATACCTTAACCAACTTTATTAGTCTAATCAAATAAAATAAATACTCCCCCTGATCCTAATTTTAAGGGCCCGTTGACTCTTTTGAAGAATCTTAATAAGAAAATTATAAAAAAGTTAATTACATTACTTTAAGACATTAAAATTTGTCGTTTTTCTTTAAATTATGTTGTTTGACTTATGAATTACTATAAAATAATAAAACACAACATATAATATTATTAAGTAATGAAATTAGCTTTCTTAGAATTTTCTTAAAATTCTCTGAAAAAAGTCAACGACCCCTTATAATTAAAACTGGTGGGAGTATGTCTTAGATATTAAGGATCAAGAGGAAGTATTATATTTATAAACAAATCTAATCTACCAACAGTGCTGTAGAAACGGGGGAGAATTATAAAACCGTAGAAAGATAAGGTGAGGACTTGAGGCAGCATGCCTTGGACAGACGGACACACACACACACACACCAGATTGTATTCGTAGTAGATATAGTGATTTGATGAATGATGCGCAATGACCTTCATCTATCGGTTGGTACAAACACATGTACACGGTACGTATTATATTTGTGACGTTAAATTAAAGTTGTTACAAACAAAAAGGACGAGGATGATTTCAGAGAGAGCGGTGAATTGAAAGTCGGGCATATATATATAGGCATACATGCAGCTCCTCATTCGTGAGAAGAGAGAGCTAATTAGTTACAGAATTGAAGATAATGAAAAGTTAAACTTGTACTCTTTCATATTTTTATTTTTTGTTGTAATATAATATACATATATAATGGAAACCAATTATTGAGGTTCGATCAACAAGAAGTATCCAATACGTTTTGTGACATGTCACCAACTTTACTTAACTTTGCCTTTTACGTATATATATACACACTATATTTGTTCTTTCACACACACACACACACACCTACATACATCATCCATCATAAAATATTTAAAAACAGCATCTTATCTGGCAAATATGCCTCCTCCTTATCACTATTAAAGTCTCTTTTCATTTTTTTCTCTTCTTTCTCCAAACTGACTCTGGATTTTTTTTTTTGACCAATCAAAATTAAGAATATTGGTTCATTGCTCCATCTACAAAAGATGTCACTCTCACGTAGTGGTCCAAAATCAAATAATTTGATTCTGCCAGATCGAGAGAAAAATTGGTGAACTGAGTCAGATCAACTTCGTTTAATTTGTTCGCTTTATATATGGACGGCTTGACTATATCTACATTTTCTAATTATTATTAAACTAACCTCATCCACATTCAGGTTAAATTGGG
This sequence comes from Acacia concinna, assembly GCA_037177275.1. NCBI lineage: Eukaryota > Viridiplantae > Streptophyta > Magnoliopsida > Fabales > Fabaceae > Acacia > Acacia concinna. The sequence goes on from JBAGKO010000010.1 coordinate 35,755,473, forward strand.
TTGGATTTTCAATCGTCAATATCAATATAGGCTCTGTTTGAACCACCGATTGGGAGGCCCAATCGTGGAATTTGAGCCCCAATTTGGCGTCTCAAATCGATGGGCCATATTTGTTGTGTTTGGACCAACGTTGTGTCCATCAGGCAAGAAGCTGCAAACATGCAACACGGGAGAAGCATCTGAAACCACCAATAGTTGCGATACGATCATTAGAGCAACGGTTAGTTTTGCATTTAATGGGGTTTAAATGTGTCTGGCTACCATTGTCTCTCTCCTCCTTCTCATAATGCGTTGGATTTGTGGTCTCTTTCCCAAATATTTGTGGCAAATTTGAACATGAAAGGGAAGCAAAACATCCCACATTCGTTATATGTTTTTCTTGTTTTTTTTTAACCTTTCAAAAATTATTTCACACTTTTTCAAAATTTTAAATATCACATAAAATATGTAATCTATATAACATAATTCATACATTTTTCAGTTATTTCTCACTAAAAGTAACTTTTACAAACTTTCAACCAAATAAATTTTATTTTTGCATAAGTAACGATTGTAATCTTTATTCTAAATATAAATCATATTACATAATCTTACTTTTTCAAAAGTAACGATTACAATTTTTACTCAAAACAAACCCATATCTAATACCAAAATTCAACACTTTATATAAAATATAAAATTTATAGTGATTTTTGTTATTCATGATCCAAATTAAAATGCCATCAATGTACTGTTTAATTAGAAAAAAAAATACGTTTGTATTTATGAACACCCCAACCATATTATTAATACCATTAATGAGTTTAATATTCCCTACAGATCGAGTAAATAAAATATCTTAAGATATTGAGAGAAAGATAAAAAATACCGTTAAAATATATAAAAAAACAAATAGGTTACTTGTTTCAACAATATTTTTCTGTCTTTTTTCTTAAAACATTTTTAGAAATGTATTTAGAACGATAAAGTATTCACAAATTTGGACTTGGATTGACAATACAAACTCCCTCCCTCCCTCCCTCTATAGCGCCTGTGTGTTGGGTGGGGGTGATAAGAAAAGATTTCACGTCATTCCAATATTATCCGATGAATATTATATATATATATATATATATATATATATATTACAAGGGCAAACCAATACGTAACATGTCAACATATAGAAGCTGTAATAATTATTATATCCCTTTTAGAAGAGATTTAACAAGTTCATTGCTGAATTTTGAATGTATTAGAGAAACATTCTCGCGCACACACATACACACCCATTTAATATATAGGTAATTAAGATACTACTACAAAAAATCTTTCTAACGTCTATTTTTAAAGCCTTTTAACATCTATTTTTGAGGGACGTATATGTGAGGGACACAGAAAGAAGAGAAAATACGTCTGTAAAAAAATGGACGTAGTAAAAGACCTACAACATCTCTAATTTAAATTGGGGACACCATTTGTCACATACTGCGTCCCTAAAATTTAAATTGGGGACATCGTATGTCACATACAGCGTCCCTAAATTAAATTTGGGATGCGGTAGGTCTATTTTTTATTTATTACTATTATGTCATTTTCTCTCTTCTTTCTTGTTGCTTTCACTAAAAGAGCGACAGACATAAAAGATTTGTAAAGTTTCTTGACAGAAATGAAAATTAGATGCATCTAAACAGCAAAATTAACAACAATATGAGGCAGAACTAGCAATACAAACAACTAATGCGCATGATACAATGAAATTTTTTAGAGATAGTGAAAGCAAGATTACGAAACATACACAAATATTAAGAGCAAACATGTGCTAAATCAACTATCAAGCGTTTGTTGGGAATGAAATGATGATAGAAAGAAAATTTAAGGAATATGAAACACACAAATAAACCAATGAGCTCATCCCCTCGGTGTAGTGGCCCTTATACTCATTTTTGTAGTGATCGAAATAGCTGTTGTACTTGTCGAAGGGACCAGACTTGGCGGAATCCATAATGCTTATCACTATTGGAGGTCATAATCACTATTATACTTGCTAGATCTAACGGATTTGATGAGTTGAAGGTCGGATTACTATTGTACTTGCTAATGGAGTCAATATCTTACTCATTAAAGATGATTTCTTAGAACTTGGCACCAATTTGGTTACCGCACTAGCTACCCTTAATTTAGAAGATTTTTTTCATTTTGGTGTGATGAAAATAGAGAACGAAGGATTTTTAGAGAGAGAGAGATGAATGATTACGAATAAAAATGGAGATAGTTAATTTAAAAAAAATAACAGACACCTTTTAACGTCTCAAATTTAAATTAAAAATGCTAAAGGCACAAACGGGGAGCTTTGACATCCCCATCCATCCCCAATTCTAGAACATGATATCACAAGCAACAGGTTAAGTTGATTTGTTGTATATGCGTGTTATAATTATAAAACAACGAGAGTATATAATATAATATAAAATAAAATAAAAGGGGAATCGAATGTGGAAAAAAAAAAAAAGAGTCAAAGCAGAGAGTGTGACAGTTTTATTTCTTAGGTCCATTTTCAAGCCACTTTGATCATGCATGAGTGGAACTGAAAAGCAAAGGAATCGAATTTTCCTTTAATTTGTTTCAAATTTTTCCAGACGCGTTTCATCTTTCTCTAATTGTTCACTTTTCGGGACAATAATAATGACATTTGGAATCTAATCTCTATTTCTTACTCTCACTTTCATCTCATCGATCTCTTTATGGGAAAAGTAAGAAAGGCAGAAAAGGAATCAGGTTTTGATTAGTTCTTTTTCAAATTAAATAATTTCTCTTATGTTAATCTTAAAAAGCATGTCCTTGTGATCGTTTGACAGACAATTAACATAACTAACTATAAAATAATTTCAAAAGGCTTAGCTATAAAGATTGTACCTGTTTATCACTATTATACAACCAAAAAAAAAAACATTATCTCGTTAAACATTATTATAGTTATTTTAAGATTTATAAATGTAAATGTTCGATGGTGTAGAGTGTGTGGATTGATTTCTAATCAACTAGCAGGGCCAATATCATAATTTATTTTAGTTATACTATATGCATGTTTGGTTTTCTAAGTTTACACCAACCTTCAATTAATCAAATTTCGGTTTAATCTCTTAATTATATAAAGTGCATATAGAGTCTTTTAATCTTAATGTTGCTTGTTCATCTCACAAAAAAAAAATTAATTGCCAAATTTAAAAGGTGATTCTACAATTAGATGCTGTTATCAAAACAGGTTTATAATAATTTTAATATTTTAAAATAAAAAAATGCAGATCAGTTAGTTTATTTTAATTTTAAAGAATAAAAATAAGCTTGCTTTCAATATGTAATTGTTATTATATCACTATTGAAATTTGTTAAGTGAGAGATTTTTTTTAATGACAACACTATAAGGGACCAAAAATACATGTATAAAGTTAACTGATCGAATTAAAATTTGGTGTAAATTTAGAGGATCAACAGTAAATTTTAATAATATACTGATTTGGGTATAAATTAGAGTAAAGAATTTTCAAAAATTGATTAATAAGAAAAGATACAACACACACTTAAATGGTTAAGTACACATACTCTATACCAAACACACACATTTCTTAAAAAAATAAATAGGACGTTTTGGAAGCCAAGTGTCTGATTTTAGCTCCAAATAGTCCAACCAAACACACTTATAACTGGTTGAGTAAAATTTGATTTTATACAAAACTGATTTCATTTTTGCCTTTATTTTGACCAAAGCTGCTATTTTTGCATTTAACAAACGAATTTTCTTGATTATGCTAATATATACTAGTATTTTTTTCCCTTATAAATTAAAGAGTTTTCCATGTATACATATATAGTTCGAATATCCCACATTTTACGAGTTATATATGTAAAACTAAATCTATTTTTATAAACAGAAAGAATGGCGTCCTCTATTATTACTAATGAACTCTTTGTTGACATTTTTTTTTTTTTTTGCGCTTATGAACCCTTTGTTGTCTTGTTGACACCAATATCATACTTTTCGATAGAAGAGAAGTTTCAAACATTGAATGAATAGTCGAGTAAGTGGCTGACAAGAAATTCATATTTAAATAAAACTAATGCATTATTATTATTATTATTATTATTATTATTATTATTATTATTATTATTATTATTATTTTGGTTTAAAAGAATGAAGTTTGCACAGGTCATTATCACACAATTAATATATTTTACCTAAAAAGGTTTTGTTTGCATGTCATCACAGCATAGGAAATGGTGGTTCTCTGAATAATACAATTTATCTCAAACTTTAAATAATATATTGGACTTGACCTAATCAAATTTAATTAGATAAATGATTGGAGTGTATGGTCGCTATCGAAAAATAATAGAGTCGACTTCACAAGAACTGTTCTTCTTGAGTTCTGGAAGAAAGGTATTTTTTTTTTATATTTTTCAGGAATTTAAAGTTTTTTTTTTTTTTGCCAGAATGAATTTAAAGTTATTACTTATTTCCAGTCGACGTTTTATTCTGATATTTATTTATTTATTTGGTAAAATCATATATCCCATTTTTAAAATGTAGCTAGGCCTTAGGTTGTCCAAAAAGAAAACATGTAGGCCTTAGGGTTTCAATCAAATCAGTGAATAATGGAAGACGTGTGGAGGTGGGGTCCTATATTGGACGATGACAAAAAGGAAGGGGGCCCACTGGCTTCGAATCCACTGTGAATGGCCCACAAGCCCATTTGATGAACAAAGGTTCACCATTTCTACTGCACTGCATGCTCACTTTCCAACTTCTTTTGCTTTATTTTATTTTATTTTTAAAATAAATCAATGGATTAGGCTGAGCCAGAAATGTATCATTATGAGTAGTTTGATATATTATATATTTGGGAAAGCTTCAATTAAACACCTCCAGGATTTTTGAAAATCTCAAATCAATTACTCATTCATATTAAAATATGTTGTCATTTGTTCATCAAGAGTAGTAAATAGTTAGTGAAGCATAGTAAACAAAACTGATTTAAAATTTTGGACAGTACAGTAGCAAACAAATATGCTTGTTTAGTAGTAAACAGATATACGTTTTTCAACGAGTAAAGATGCTTGTTTAGTCATGACCTGCACAAATATTTCATTAATCACTTAATATTAATGGTGATTAGTGATCATTTTCACTATTTTTATTCCAGAGTGCCTATTAAAAGGCAAAATCATGGACAAATTAATGGGTAACCTATAACCTGCAGGTGGCTAGGGACAGGATTTGCTTATACTATATATATATATATATATATATATATATCTGGGCACATGAAGCATCAGTTCTACTACTGCTGAGAACAACAGTACAGCTAATAACAAATCAATGCATATATATATATATATGTATGTATGTATTTTATAAGAGAATGTTATACTTAGTACACGTACAATATAACATGCGAATCACGAAGAAATTGAATCTCATGTACACCATTTTATTCACTTTATTATTATTTTCATACATAAATATGCAATAAAAGCATCACGCATGGAATGAAATAGAATTATAAAAATATAGAAGGGAAAAATAATTTTTTTTAAAAAATGTAAAATGTCATACTTGAAGAATTCATGATAAGCCCGATCGACGTTAGTCCTAGTGGAATAAACTTTGATGAGGTTTAAGCTCAATATCTAATTAGTTAGGAAATTAAAAATATATATATATTAAGGCTACTGATCAAGTAAGTTCAACAATTTGGGAGATAGCCGATAGGAGTAGTAAAAGAAAAAACTTATCATATAAAATAGAAGAAAGTTTGATGACACTAACGACGAACGTTATGAAGCAGTTACGGAAAGACTGTTTTATTGGAAACCGAATCTCAATTCCCAACAAGTGAGTATTACTATATTATAATTATATACTATATGGCACCAAACTTGCACCTCAAAGTTTGTTTTATTATTTTTGTCCCCCCGCGCGCGCGCATATATATATATATATATATATATGCATTAAACATTAAACGACACAAATGCTATAATAATCACCCTAACTGATTCATGGAAGAGAGGCTATATGCATGAATAGTTATTGTACGCACATAGTCAGAGTTACATAGAAGAATAGGCAAACCAGGTTTCTCTCAATTATGAAATTTAGTTTTGTCTAAACTTAGATAAAACTTCTCTCACATATTTATTTTAAAATTTATGAAAGTTATTATCAAAAACTAATACAAATAGACAGTAAGAAGCAAAGACCGATGCATTCCTCTCGCTACTATATATCTGTACGTAGTGCTCACAATATAATGGATCGAAGAACAATTTCATAGGATTATTAATGATGATGTTGATTAATGATTAATTAGGTGACACCAGAACATTTAATTTCTGGTTCTAACTAAAATCCAGACAAGCTGATTTCTGTGTGTTGTGTGTACCCACCTTAAGATTCACGAACAATTTTAGTGTGTTTATAAAAGTAGTAAGAGGCATGCACTTTTTTCCAAAGATAATGTGGCAAGTAGGATATTAGAAATCTTTTCCGTGATGTGAATTATAAATGGATCATATCGGAGCATCTGATTGATGTATCTCTTTATTATTATACTTCAAGATCTTTTCAGATGCATCCCATTCATTTAAGAATATGATGCCAGTTGCACATAATAATTAAATAAACCTGGTGTTAAAATTTTAACAAGTTACATATATTTTTTTTAGGCAGAACAAAGTTTAAAACATTATTGTATATATATGTAAGCAAGTTTTTCGTTGTATTAAAACCATTGTATATATAAATAATTTACAGATATTAAAAATATTCGTGGTTAGTTATTTGTAAAACATACTCTTATTAGCCTATGATGAAAACTATTTTAATAAGTGCAGGAATCAATGATAATTTAGAGAGAAATTATAAATTTAGTAAAAAAAGCGGATGGATTGTTAATAACACCAAAACATAGTCCGATGCTCTATTAATTAATTCCTAAGTTTGTGACGGCAGGAAGAAACAGCTATTTTGGATGGTCTATTATATTCATAACGAAATATATGCATGTGTGAAAGTTTAAACAAGTATCAGAATGACACTTGTTATACAATACGCTTGTTCCCTCTATATATATACAAGATTCTATTTTTAAAAATAATATAATCCATTTTATTTTAAACATTCTCTTTCATCCATATTTTTGTCTGACTTATACATTAATATATAATAAACTAATATACAATATATAATATATCTAAATACTTTATTTAGTTTTTTTTAAAAAAAATATTGATTATGTCTTATATTTAAGATTGTATAAAGTATACGATAAGAATGCCTCTTATGTTAAGAAATGAAAAGAACATATATAAGAATAAAATAGGACATAAGCTTTTGAACAAAGTAGGAATAAATTTAAAGATTAGAGGAAATAAAAAGAGGTATGAATATTATAGAAGTAGGGTTTTTGGTGGGTGTGGGAGTTTTGGATGGAAGTGTTTGTGAAGAACACGCCAGTGACCATGCAACCTTAGCTAGCTTGGGTTGGTGGCCTAACAAAGAGATAGAGAGACTAATTAATGAGATGACGCATATTGCTAATCATTCACTAACTCATCTACCAAATCAAACTTCCTTTTCAATTCTATTCTTTCACTTCCTCTATATATATATATCACCCCTATTCCTACTATATATATATATATATATGCCTTTCCACTCATTCTTCTTCTTCTTAAAAAACAAAAAAAAAACAAAAGAACTATTCCATCCAAAATAAAGATTATTAACAAGATACCCAAATTTATACATTATATATATTATTGCTATATATAATGAAACACATATATAAGATTAACAAGTTCAATTTGTAGTAGTTCTTAGTAATATGCATGCATTTCCTACACTTCATATATTTCTATATGATTTAGCAGCAATGTAAGAAATAATGTAATAATCACAAAAGCTAACAACGATGCAAGCGAGTAATATGGATCTAATGATATCATTGTATGCACTAGAATTTTCATTATCCGCTTGTTGTTGTTGTGAGACTTTTTGACAATTACATTACTTTCTTGAAAGTGAAACCTCATAGTCGGAGAGAATTTATGTACACCAATATTTATAATCATCTGTGTTTTTGGAAGGATGGTGTGGACGATATATATATATATATATATATATATGATGATGGGGTTGGGGTTATATACTAAGAGGAATAATTCCAGAGGCAACCAAGGTCGTCGAGTGGCCCGGGCCCAGACGAAAATGGTTGATTCTGAATCATGTGATTGCTGCTATTATAGAGGACAGAGGATATATCTCCATCCAAATCTCCCCATCCGCTGTTTTCGTTTTCCAGCTGAAAGCTATCTGGAACCTGTACTCCGCTATCCGCTATGTCACGCCGGCTCATCGGATCCTCCGCTTCATTATGATTCGGGTCGGAGAAGCAGGTCACGTGAGAGGGTTCCCCAAACTCTGTTTGGTTCGGCGAGCCCTCCATTAGTGGAGGCAATTCAGAAGCACCTCCAATCCCCGCCTTCACCTTCTGAAACACTCTGCACAGCACCCACTCATTCTGAAACGACACAACAAATTAAAACATCATCATATCGAGCGACTTCAATTCATTCCCACATATATATATATATATATATATTTGTTTACGTATCATATCATATCATATCATAATAAATATATATAAAACCGTACCAACAGAAATTAAAAGAGATTGAGGGTGAAAGTTTGACCTTAGAGGGGATTAGATGATGTTGATGATGAGGGTGGTGGAGTCTATATTCGTGCGTGACCCAGTTGGTTTTTGCGCCTCTAGGGGCTCTGCCTCTGTAGAAAACCAGAGTTTTCTTCATGCCGATGAGGGTGTTAGCTGTGAAGATCTCCTTGTCCTTGCCGGTGGCCTTCCAGTAGCCGGAATGGGTGGCCCTGTTGGTTCTCAAACCGGTGGGGTATTTCCTGTCTCTGACGCAGAAGAAGTACCGCTGTTTCTCTCCCATCATTGTGGCCCTCCCTGCAGCACATTAAATATATATATAGTTAATTCATCTCATCATCAGTAAGAGACCAAAAGAAGAGAGAGAGAGAGAGCGTATGTATATATATATAATTCTTACAGGGAAGATCCCAAGGGTCGGAGTTGTTAAAATCGGCGTGGGAGATGGCGAGAGGAGAGAAGGAGGGGTCGAGGAGCTTGGGGGAGAGGTAGTGGGTGATGAGTTCTTCATCGGTGGGGTGGAATCTGAATCCGGGAGGGAGTTGAATGGCCTCATGATCAGAGTTTTCCATGAGTTTGCAAGAGGGAAGCTAAGAGAGAAGCAATGATACTAATAATAATGGAAGAAAAAGTAGAAAGCGGGAATGGAGGAGGAGGAGGAGTTAAAGAGGGAAGAGATAAGTATGAAAGTATGAAGCTATGAATGAGAGAGAAAGAGAGGGGGAGGGTATATAAATATAAATATATAATATAATATATTTTTGAAGAGGAAGATAGAAGGAAAGGAGGTTGGATTCTTAAGGAAAAAGGTGGAAACTGGTGACCGGTGAGGCTCACCCAGCTGCAGCTGCAGGCTGGTTTCACCATGTTTCTTCCCTCACCTCATCATTCACCTTCTTCCCCTCTCCTTCTTCTCACTCTCTTTTTTTTAACCTAATCAAATTAGTTAAATATTGAGTGTATTACTTAATTTTATATTAAATTTTGATACTATAGAAATACAAGTCTCTTTTTTCATTTTATCTCTTATATTTATTGAAACCAATTATATTTGTTTAGCTTATAAACTTTATATATTTTTTAATGCTACATAGAACCATTTTAGAGATATCATGTGATAGATATTATAATTAAGTAAACTAGATAAAGATGTTAGACTTTACCCAATTACAAGCTAGGACTAAATAATTATTTTTTTTCCAAAACTTCATTAACGGTATATATTTTTATCCAAAATCTTAAAATTTAACAACATTTATTATTATAAATTTTCTTATTGAGTTAAAAATATTTTGATGGATTAAGTTTTAAATGTTTATTACACTAGAATCATGTCAGGCTCCACCATTTAAACAGTTAAAATTCATAGTCAAACGTAAGTTTGAACATTAAATAAACTTATTTATCTGTGACTCGTGTGTGTGTGTGTATAATCATCTTTTATTATTAATTAGGTTTTTTTGTGACTTCCCCTCCCAATATAAATAGGGAAAATGGCCCTTAGGTCTCAAAGACCAAACTTATTTATAAAAAAAGTCCATAAAGATTTGTGCCTTACTAAGAGGCCCCTAAGGACCTTTTGGTTATTATGTTCAAATGGAAAATTACCCTGATGCCCCTGTACCTTTTTGCAGAGGAGAGAGAAAGGAAAATATTAAAAA
>JBAGKO010000010.1:35779475-35792144 GCA_037177275.1 Acacia concinna
TTATAGTCAACTATTTCCATGTGGAATTTAACAAACCAATTAATGTACTGACTACATTATTAATAAATCAAGGTGGTTAAAGCTTAAGACTACAAAATTTATGATTAGTGCATATCGGAAATCACAATAAAATTTTCAATATTAGGTCATGTAATGATTAGTGCATATCAGAAATCACAATCAAGATTGACTAACATCAGTATTGACTATTGCTTATTGCTTTACAATCAATTTTCAATGTTTAGTGATTATTGACTGATGCTTCAATTTTCAAATTTCAATGTTTAGTCATTTAATGCTTCAATTTTTAATCTTTAGTCACTTATTGATTAGTCATTCATTGATTAGTGCATATCGAAAATCCTAAACCATACCAAATTCTTTCAATTTTCAAGATTGACTAATATCCATAATGAACAATGATTTGTCCTTCAAAATTACAAATTCCAAAGTATTGGAATTAGCATCCTGAAAAAATATATATCTAATTGTTTATTTATTATTTACATTCCAAGATGTCCACTCATGTCCTACTTACTTATATACAGTAATGACTCTTGCATGTTGTATCATCCATGCACTCATCCATAGTATTCAATGTGTTTACTCACGATCAGTTGCATGTTGCTTTGTCCTGGGTGAAAAGTATGGATGGTCTAAAGATTTTTATCCTCGACTCAAAAGAGAAACCAACCAATGTTATAACTGATGTTGTCTATCAGGAAATCTTTCAAAACATCACATGATGACAAAAAGTAAGCTTGCTTTGCTAATTAAGAAATATTTCATTCATCTTTATGAAGTCATTATATGAACAAAAGAGATGTTTCTAACCAAATTTTTAACTTTATTGCAAATTCTCGAGAAATAACAACTAATTTTTGGTGTGTTCCAATCAATTGTTTCAAATGGATCAACGTCATTTTCCTGTACATTTATTTCAATTGAGCCCATTCAATTACTTTAATACTAACATCTAAATGAATATATATATCTATCCCGAACTCCCTGAGTCTTATTACTTTCTAGAATAAGCACATACTTAACACTAAATTACTTATGTTTTGTTTTTGGAATTACCACATACTTGCATTATTTTTAAACCTTTGTAGACGTTTATGGCATCATGACTAATTTTCTTCACTTGGTTGATTCACGTTGATGGGGAGTTGATTGAAGAGTTTAGATTTAACATTATGGATGACTGGTATGTCATCTTCCTTATCATTCATTCATTTTTTTTTCTCTTTGTTGTTTCTAACAAGTGTTTGTCATCATGTAGTGGTAACTCATTTCACTATGTCCTCTGTGAATCATCTACTCATTAGTCCTACGAAGACTATATCAGGCTTCCTCAATGTGATGAATCAATTGTTGTTATTCAGTGGGTTAGGATAGACAGGATCAATGGTAAATAATATAGCCATTGCATGTATCTTTCATTGATGCGTTTTATAGTGTTAAATATTGTAATATCTATTGTCCATGAACTTTAATCCTTACCCAAACATAAATAGAAGTAGTACAATTACAATGTTTTGACACATTAGTATTGGCATTGTCACCATTCAGACAAAACTTATCCGTGCATCACATAGGGATGTCGCTAGTTATAATCTAGAATCAAAGGCTTAGATCTTGTTTTATTCTTGTCCAAAAAAAATATCTTATTTCATTCATAACAAGGTCATTTTAGCTTAATGGAGACAAAATAGAGAGAATGTGCAATGGAGAGGTTCCTGACCAGGTGTGATGTCATATGAATTATTTTAACATTAAAATTTCATAATAAATACCAAAATTTAAATAAATTGAATTACAAAATTAAAATTATAACATTAATCCATATCAAGGTGTGAAAAATCGGACTGGACCGGCCGGTTCTATTGGGAACTGGACCCTGGTCCGGTTCGAAACATTTGAAAACAGGGGGAGAAGGTCAAACCGATTTGGGAGGGGGTTCGACCAGTTGAACCAATCAAATCGGCCAGTTGAACCGAGGGTCAAACCAGTCAAACTGGTTTTTACATAAAAGAAAAAGAAAAAATAGGAAAAAAAATATTATCCATTTATTTATGAAATTTTTTAAAATATATCAATATAGTGTGACCTTTTTTATTATTATAAATGATACTTATATGTTTCTTAAATTTTTACGTTTATATATAATGTTATTTTATTATTTTCAATTAAATTATACTATTTTAATGTCGTCGGTTCAACCCTGATCCTATCCGGTTGAATCATGAACCCATGTCATGACCGGTTCGTTACCCAGTCCGATTTTTTATATTTTGGTACATATTATAAGGTAATAAAAAATAGTTCAAACATTTTATTAAACAAATATCTGGCTAGAGAAAGAGAAGAGTTCCAAAAAGTACAAAAGTTCTCGGGAATAACAGAATAATGGAAAGAGAAAGAGAGGATTTCCAACGGGGATAATGGAAGACAGAGAAAGAGAAGGAGAAAAGTGGGATAATGGATGTTAGAGAAACAGACAGCCAAGGATTTAGCTTATGCAAAAAGTTGAGTGTTAGGCTGCAATTTCATAGAACCAAGGCTTCCTCCCAAATCAGCCTTTTTCTTTCTTTCTTTTCTTTTTTTGGCCAAACCAAAGCTCGTGGTTGTAGTTCTAACCTCTTACCTCACGAATTGTGGTTTTAAACTGAGTTATAATTTTTATCCTTATAATTTTAAGGAGCTTTGTTTTTTTACTCTGGACTCAAATGTGTTAGCTAAAGTTAATGCTTCCGTTCCATGGGCAACTTATAAAAAAAAGTGTTCCCCTTTTAGCTTGCGTGACACAATGTTGGCTTTTATTTCCATTCGACTGCAATTGAAGTGGTGAATGAAGGGGTATGCAGAGAGTTGGTTGGAACTTGTGTTGATGAATTTGGCTGTTTCTAATAGGCAATAAATAATTGTTTATATAAATTCACATAATGGCATTCACTTAATCATTGAACTAATGTCAGCGAGAATGGCAGTTTGGAAGTTAAACTTGAGAAACTTTTGTCCAACCTGCTCTCGCTCGTCACATTAAAAAAAACAAGGAAGAAAACCAGCGTGCTCCTACTACCGCTACTGCTATTATTACTAATACTACTAATATTATTTACCATATGGAAAATAGCAACATAGGAAATCATGGGTTACGCACAAATTACGCTGCAGTACACAAAGAAACTAGCAATTATACGTACGTACGTTTGGCCACAAGCATGTAATTTTGAACAAGACTTCTTCCTTGTTATCAAGGCAGTGTAGCATCGACGAACTGTGTGAGAAACTAAAGGCAATTTTAATACTTGACAAAAACGTGCTATATGAAACAAATAATCAACATCACATGAAACTAGGCTTCTCATATATTACATAACCATGTTTTATTCACCTCTCAAAAACAAGATCGTCAGGCTGCACAACGTGTTTCACCCAATATTCACAGCAAATTCAATCTTCAGGTAAGACCTCCCCCTCCCTTCAACCAATCTCCAATGCCATTCAGATAAGTCGTGCTCAAAGCCACAAAAGTAACATGTGTTTAAACAAATTATAACAAAAACTACCACATAAGAACTAAACAGACCAAAAACATTTATTTACAGTTTCTAACTATAATAACAGTGCATGAGAGGAGATTCCTAGACGGACAGCCAATTAAATAAATTTAAATATTTTCACTATTTTTTGCTATAATGCATTTGAGACTCAACCTAGAAAGCCACACATACCATTGCAACTGACATCACATAAAAGCTTGCTGGCCTCAAGGAGTAAACCAGAGAGCTTATGCTTTACACCTAAATATGAGAAATGTGACATGAGTTTGCCAAGAGATTAAGCATTTAGTTAAAGAAAGACAATCAAGCTAATTTTATAGGAACATTAACCTAACACAATCTCAAATCTTGGACAGCTTCCATGGTCAGATAACTCAACATAAGGCACAAAAAAAAAACCATTTAAAATTTGAATCATAACTCTTAACAGAAACATGCAGCAAAGTGCAAGACACCAATCTAGAACTAATATTGGCCCTACAACTTCCTCGTTACAGAAGATTAATTTTGGAGAAAAACTTATCAGTGGCATTACCAGGTGTTAACAATCCATCAGAACAAAATTAACACACATTTCTTAAAGGGCAAATATAATAACGCCACAGATTCAAATGCAGCTTGGAAGCCAAAGAAACTCAAACAAGCCCTGTGAATCCCATTTGTTGTATCCATGCATATATAGTATCGCAAGCTCAAGAAAAGGACACTATTTAATAAGTACCACATCCTGATAGTGCTTTCTTTCCAACGATAGCTTTCCACCATATGGCCTATATTAAAAATTGAACAGCAAAATGTTAACAGTTTCTTAACTCCAATCAAACTAAGCCCACAACCATATCCTTAACCCAGAAAGAGTATGGCCACATGAACTTTAATTATGAGTCTGCTGCATAACGAGGACAGCTCATACCTCCATTTCAAAAAATACTAGAAACTAAACTCATAAGAACGTACTTTAACAAGTAAAATAGTGCTACACAGAACACAAGATTAACTACATATTGTGATAAATATATCTAGACAATAAATTCAGACCACAAACCACCAATGAAATTTTGTGTATGGTCAACTTAATCAGAATAAAAATCTTAAAATTCAAATAAACACAAATCCATACTACAGATGATTGTAAACAAAAGGGAGAATAAAAAAGAGATAGTGAGCTTATACAGCTTCCAGGGGACCATAAAAGTATCATAGATTTAGTCAAAAAGGCAGTAACTGGTATTGCAAAGCCGCAACAAAGGCAGGCCGGCTTTATAGGGCACTTGGGATCGGAAGTTATCAAGCTTTGGGATCAAGGTAGAATGAACATGGCCAATTTCAATAGTCTCCACATATGTTTGGTCCTCTAAGTAGAAGCATCAAGGTAGGCCATGAGTTTGTCAAACGCTGGTTCATCTGTTCTTCCAGTTTAAACAGTAGGCAGGCTTCGGGCTTCACATATCTCAGCTGTATAAGTGGGAAGTGAGAGGCAACAAGGTAAAAACAAGAGCTTCAGAATTCTACATGGGACAATGGTCAGGTTGTCAGTGGCCTAAATTATAGGTAGTTGTCAGATATAAGACAAAAGTCAGTGAAAACTGTAGTCTACCTGCGGTACCCTTGAACAAGTTTTAGTAAGCATGGTTTCTCCTCCGAGAAACACTCTGGTGACTAGACAACCTGGTAACAGATGCTAAATATCAGCGCACTGATGAGCTTTGAAACAGCCAGAAATTGAAATCAGCCAGGTGGCCTCTCCAGACAGGGAACACTAAGGAGTCTCATACAACATAAGTCAGACCAAACCTAGAGTTTCAAACAGGTTTCATGCCACAGAAGCTTCAAACAGGGTTCCTAAAGAAGCTATAGTCTAAAACTAGGCTTCATAAAAGCCTTAAAAAACCTTCAGACCTCATAAAATCAGAATTATGTTTATGTATTCACCCATGATGTATAGCATAAGCCATAGCACACTAAAAACTTCCAGATACAGTGAAAAGGGAAATATGGTAAAAATTTTGTTACCCAGAAGTGCCAGCACGTCCCATAGAATAACTTCCATAAGCCCCATAAGCACCGCTACTACCACCATACTACACATGAATGGAACGATTTGAAATCATTGAATCAGATATAAATGAATATGTAGAACTTATAAGTAACTTCTTCACAATTGCATGTGCCTAGAGTACCTGTGAACCACCATAGCTTCCATAGCCATCACCAGCAGTTAAATCACTTGAACCCCCATAACCACTGGAATAAGTATGTCCTCGCCCATGCCTTTTACTATCTCTAGCATCATAGCTTAAACCATCCGGACCATCAGCTGGAACAGGAAGATATGGCAGAACTGGAAGGAAGGTAGAAACAGTCCCCTCTCTGTCAAAAAGATTTGCTCTTAACCGTGTCAGTACTTGCACAAGGGCATCCTTTGCAAGATCGAGGTCTCCAGAAATCTGATCACCCAAAAAAATTAACTTAATAGAAGAAACAATTTTGTTCAATATTATTTTAAGATTAAGAGCAACTATAAATAGCACACAAAAATTCAGCAATAAAAA
Source organism: Acacia concinna (assembly GCA_037177275.1). Taxonomy (NCBI): domain Eukaryota; kingdom Viridiplantae; phylum Streptophyta; class Magnoliopsida; order Fabales; family Fabaceae; genus Acacia; species Acacia concinna. The sequence goes on from JBAGKO010000010.1 coordinate 35,785,594, forward strand.
ATTAAAGAAACAACTATTATAACCTTACCTGCACCATTTCATCATCTTCAGATGCTATCATGGGAAGACTTTCCTTTGAAAGGATGCGGATGTTAGCCTTTGTCAGCCTCCTCATCTCAGTTATGATAGCTCCTCCTTTACCAATAAGGCAGCCAATTCGTGAGGTTGGCACCAGCAGCCGTGTTGTGAATGATACAATTCCTGAATCTCTTTCAACTTTCTCACTGCACCGGGGCTGTAAACGTACAGCTGCTTCAATTGTTGGAGAAAATGCATCTTCAAAGAACTACACAAGCACAATTTCAAAAAACTTTGAACTAAAAGCAAAATCTTCAATATATTGCACATGTGCATAACAATTTAAAAAAGTTCCACTAAATGATCAATAGACAACAACTAACCTCCTTCATTGAAATAATTATTAGGCAGTCATCTCCTTCTGTTGCAGAACTATCAACCTTAATTGTTGCCCCAGAATCCTGCCTAATTTGATTTATTATAGCACCACCTTTGCCTATGACACCTCCAATGTTTCCAGTTGGACAAACCAAACGAACTGAAAATTCTTTTGAAGATGTTTCATCTCTTGGAGCTGAGTACAAGGATCGTGGCCAGTCTCCACTATCACCTTTGTATCCCCCATAATGACCCACAAGAGGAGCTATTCCTACAATTGGGCCTCCTGAAGTAGGGCCAACCAGCGAACCACCAGCATGATATACGCCAGGCACTGCAGAGGTAAGAAGAGTCTGGGACCGTGATGGGTTGTCATGAAGTCGACTTGCAATCTGATATAGAGCCTTCTTTACGGTTGCAGCATCACCAGATATCTGCAATGCCACAAACAGTACAGCCATAAGGGAACAAAATCACATTAACAGAAGCAAACCAGGAAGAGAAACATGTCAGCCACATCTATAAAATGGAAAACAGGACATAACAAAGCAAAATACAAAACTAATATGTAGCAAAAAGGTATGTTCAACCAATAAAAAGTGTATAAAGTCCACAATGTCATGAATCATATTTTATATAAACAATGAGACGACTATTTCACTTAATATCAAGAAGAGGAAAAAACCAATATTAATAAAACCTATCCAGTTTACCTGCACAAGTTCATCAGAGTTCAAGGCACAAGGAGGCAAATGTTCATCTTTTAGTATTCGAATCTGGGCAGCAGTATCACTACGGATGCTCTGGACAATTTGTCCACCTTTTCCAATCACACAACCTATTTGATCAGAGGGTACGAGAAGCTTAGCAGTGGCTTGATGACCTCCTTCAGCATCCTGATCACCATGCCCCTCTTCAGCAATCACGCGATCATGCACCTTAAACAGAGCATTCTGTGCTGGTGATACAAAATCACCACTATCCTCACAAGCATTAGTCTCATCACTGGAGCTGTAGATTGTAATAACACGCTCTTCACATCCAGGGACAGTCTCACCGATCCTAATTTTTGCTTTAGTGTCTATCCTTAATTGCTTAACAATCTCACCTCCCCTACCAATAACACTACCAATCTTTCGAACAGGGCACAAATAACGGTAGACAGTATCTTCTGGGTCAATTATAAACTGCTCTCTTTCATCACCTGGATTTCTCCTTTTATTTCCACCACCATTATCATAGTCAGATTGAGAATGGGAACGCTTTCCACGACTACTTCTTGGACCCGCCATCAGGTTAAACAGCTTTTGGAGTGGCGCAGATAGTAAGGTACACTACATTGACCAAAGAAAGATAGTGAGAAACCCTATAAAGGTTCACAAATCATTTACATAGAAGTTCATAAAGGTATCTACCATGACTGAGACATTATACATCATTCTAATGCAGAACTGGAATACTTATCTAATCCATTATTAGAATGATAGAAATTAGAGACGATGTTGCCAAGACTCTACAAGAACTTGCATTTAAACAAAATAACACTCGTACAGGCCATTTAAATGTCATTCTAAAAGAAGTCTTCGATCAATAACACACAGAATATCCCCTCGCCCTCCGCTTCCCAAAAGTTAAGCTTTAAAAAATAGAGTACACGTGGTTTTGAGTGCAAAAGTGATTGAGGTTACAAAAGTGGGGCAAAAATACACATTAACCGTTAAGTTTGACTTTTTTCATTTTTAAAGCTTAAGGTGAAAGATAATTCAACTAAAGTTTTAGCCTAAGCAACCGTGGATAAAAATTAAAAAAAAAATCTAAATCTACCATTAATATTCATTTATAAAACATGCTTAACTTATTTGAAATTAGACATAAAAAACTGTCACATTGAAATGATTTATAGATAATAAATAAATATCAATAGATAGATGTTGATTTTTTTTTTCACGATGGCTGCCTAGGCTAAAAATTTTAGTTAAATCATCATCCATATATGCCTTAAAAGTAAAAACAAGGTAAAATTTCACAAGGTTTTGCCCCACGTCACTTTTGCAAAAAAAGAAAAAAAAAAACCATTGGGCGCAATTTTGAAAAAACCATGTGTGGATACCCTAAAAAATATCAATGCTTTGCACTAAAGGTGTGACTACTCCAATCGCAAGCGCAAATTACACATTCGAATTAACAGAAGACGCAAAAGTTACGAGGGCTGCCATTCAAGAAAATGTGAATGCAAGAATGCCTGAAACAGATGAAATACCACCTTGCAAATAAACTACCAAGCACTAATTGCACCAAGGGAACAAAGATATTACTTAAAGACGTCGGTCGAAATTTATCAGTTAGGTCAACCCAGGGACGATTTTATATCAATGAGAAGCGAGTATACAGGAGGGAAAAATATCAAACAAAAAAAAAAGTAAATTACACAAGAAATCTGACCTCTTTCACGTCAAGAAAAACTAACTCCCTTCGAGGGGTTAAAAAAAGGGAAAATCAAACAAGGAAAGGTGACCAGATCTGGGCGCGAACTTGCGAAGCGGGTATAGAGAGATGCTTACAACGAAGGGGTAGACAGCGTCGAATTTGGAAATACGAATCGTGCCCAGCAACCTGGAGGGAAAACGATGAAAAATATATTTAGCATTAGGGTTGGCAACCTCATAATAAACATCACCGCCATCATCGACCCGACCCGGTTCGAGAAGAAAATCTATTATGCATTGTCATTAATTAATAATCTAGTTTTTTTAGCCAACAATTTATAATCTAGTTAATTAAATCATCAGAAATTACAAGTACTAAAATTTTACCCAAGGGTTTCATAATTTTTTCACAGATAAAGACTTGTGTATTTATTGCCTTATATAATAAGTATAATATGAACGCAAAAAAAAAAATAATGTTAACTAATTAAATAAAAAAATATTTTAAAGTGTTGCTATTCTCGTTATATTATTATTATTTTTTTTTTTTTTTTTGTGCCATCAAGCGGTACAGTTCAGCTCGGCATTATTATTATTATTAATAAAGTGCATGTCTACCCGTACAATACAATGGCTGGATTACATCCATATAATATATTAATGTTATAGTTATCCTGAGATTACCTAATTTTATTATTATCCTATCAAACATAATTTTTTAAGGCCACAAAAATAGTACATTTTTCAGAATCCTATCTGTAATATAGTAATTATATGGATGTATTATTATTATTGTTATTGTTATTGTTATAATATAAAAGTGCACTCCTACGCCTACAACGAGTGGATTACACCTGCATAATCTTATAATTATCCTATCAATCATAGTTTTTTAAAGGTTACAGAAAGATTACTCTTTTTTAGAATCCTATCTGTAATATATAGTAATTAGATTAGATGTTGGCAAAAAATAATTAGATGAATGCAATGTCCATTTATTAAAGAAGTCAAATAAATTATTCTAATTAGAGTTCAATGTTTTTTATACACAACGTCCAATCTTTTCATTCGGTCGTAGACTCCTGAATCAATAAAGGATTTAATTTGTATGTGAGGATGATAAATAGGATGTATTTTAATAGATTCACATTTAGATGTTGTTAAATGCTCCGATTGAAAACATGTGATCTTTTTTGAAGATATTTACTGTCAGACGTTTAGTCGATAGAATCAACTGTTTTAAAATTCAGAATGCTAACTGGAAATAGTTGACAGAAGAAAAAGGCATATATATGTTGGTGGTAATTATATTATATTGTAAATATATATCAAAGCAAGAATATATGTGGAGAAGCAAATTCCTTTCGTTGCGCTACTGAAATTGGACAATTATAATTTATTTGCAGCAACATAATATTTTGACTTGTAAGTAAATAAAGTAGAAGATTGGCCATGGATCTAACTTCAATGAAATAAGAGACCTACAAACAAACATTCGAGCTTAGTTTGCTTATCTTATGGGTGGCATCAAAAGATGGTGGAGAGAGAAATTATCCAACTAGTTTTGGTTTTGTTTTCAGTTTTGGCCTTTCTTTATAACAAGCCAGTCCTCCCATGCAATGCACGGGGAAGAGAATCGAAGCCGTGATGTTTAGATGTCTATGAGGGTTGATTTGAATATAACATGTCGGAATTGGCAGCTTCATTCACGTGGTGCTGGTAACGTAATGTGCTCATTATTGCCTAACACAGCTGGTCATTCCATTATTGAAATAAAGTTAATTCCTGAACCTTTGCATACAATATGTGGCATGACACCTTTACGCAGAGAATGGCATGTTCAATGAAACGTTGATGTTGGTCACATGGCATTCAAAAAATAATGAATTAACTGAAATGCTTCCCATGAATACATGAATCACCAAAATGTGAAATCCAGAACTGTTTACAGTTAAAGCTATGAAACATGTATGTTCTGAAATATTTCCTTGTACACTACATTCTTGGTTGTTGTCAATCGGTTCCCATCACCATTGTCGACGACAACTTTTAGACCGTCCATGTTGCGAACACGTGAGAGAGCAACATATAGTTGGCTGTGTGTGAAGACAAGTTTGCTTAAGAGTAGACCAACACTTCTCAATGATTGGCTTTAGCTCTTATTGATCGTCATTGCGAATGACAGGTTAATGGGGAATTGCCTCAGTTACATCTTAAATGGCCACCTCGACTCAGAAGGGTTCATGTCCATCCTATGGATAAGGACCCGCTGGTTTGGTTTAGAACCGTTTAGGGTTATTGCTTCTACAACTATCCTTCCTAGCTTAGTTACCCCCCTCAGACAGGATCCATTGCACAACCCCAAAGCTTGGTCGATGTTCCGTAAAAGCATGATAAAACTGTTACTTCCTTTTCAACTGTCTTCTTATGGTTCATCTTCCTTACCTTTGGGGGGTGCAGTGACACCTGTTGTGACAGTGCAAATATGGTAACATCCTCATCATCAGTTAAGTTTGTAGAATTATCAGCTGTAGGTGGTGTGGTAGGGTGGGATGTAGCCACAACGGCTTTTAGTGTAACATCCTAAATTTTGATTTTAGAGTTAGTTGTAGTCCAACCTTATTTAGTCAGGAGTTATAATAAATTAAGACATAAAAAAAATCAAGTTCAAAACAATAAAAATTTATTCAACAAATTAGTCTATAAAATAATATAATATAAATAAAATACCTCCATAAAATAATATATAGGTATGTGTATGAAAATATATTTATTATAGAAATAAATAGTATAAAGTAAAAAAGGCTGGCATTATTATTTTATTACTTTTTAAAAAAAAACTAAATAAAAATATTATTTTAATCTAGAGTCAAACCCTAAATCCACTCCTATATAAGTTCTCTACCTTCTCACTCTACGCACACTAAAATGCCGCATCCTCACACTAGCACCTGTAGGTGCATAATTTGATTATTCTTCTTCCTCTTGCTACGGTTCCTCTGCTCACCCATCAAGGTTCATCTTTAGACTAATTATTTTTTCTTTTTCATCTACATTATTTTAGTCTTGTCTTGTCATATCCTTAAAATTTTCCCCATAAACTCTCTACTGGACATGTGGCACACACGCACACATTGTATTTATTAACCTATTTCATAGCCCGCGTTTTCTCATTGTTGTGCTGTGTATAGACTGTTCATTACTGTTCATACTTCAACTTTTTCCTTGTTGAAAAGACATTTTCGCTACAAACTTTATTCTTACTTTTTGACCATGTATTAACCTTTGTATTTTTTTTTCAATTGTGGGCATGGGTTTGCGTGTGTGTATTGTTTTCTTTTCTTCTCAAACATTAAATAGATGATGTGATTTACTGTGAGAGGACATTTATATAATTATTTGAGTTTATTTTATTTCATTAAAGATTTCATTCATTCGAATACATATAGATGCACACCTACTGTAGGGCATAATTTTTATCTCTTTCCTTTACTTTCAAGTCTACAAAATCTTGACTTTATATTATTAAAAAAATCCTTTCCATGGTTTATTTTTCTTTACTATTCGTAAAACATCTATAGCCGTGAAAAAAAAAGGTCCATTTACATCTCCTTCTTTCCTACACCTACAAATTTAAAACCCATCTTCCTTCCTTCTTTTAATATTTAAAATATTTGAAGTTGTTGTTCAAATTTATCAAACCGTGAAAAAAAAAAAGTGGATATAAAT
>JBAGKO010000010.1:35792337-35805508 GCA_037177275.1 Acacia concinna
AATATAAACAAAGTAATTGAAAAGAATAACATACTTATAACTGTTAGAAAAATAAAATAAAACAATCCCATATTCAAGACACAATAATACAATTAAACTAAAAATTGTCACATCTTACATTTTATAGTAATAATATAACACAATATACGTACAGTTAAAAATGAGGCTCCTCTTTGATCCTTCAAGTTCCACACAAATACAGAACGCCAACAAATAAAATAAATAGCCACGTCATAATTACTAAGATCATTAAAAATATTTCAACTTGTACATCTCAAAGAAATTATATACAACATTACTTACTATAATTATATGGATCCTAAATGAAAGTGAAAAACGAAGCTGAAGAACTAAGTGTTGCTGAATGGAGGTATGAATGCAAATAAAGGAAAGAAGGAGTGAATGGCTTGAAGGAAGAGAGGTAGGAAGATTGAGATGATTTTTTGCCAAAGTTAAAATTAGACTAAACTATAAAGGAAAGGCTTGAAGGAACATAGCAATGAAGGAAGAGAGGTAGGAAGATTGAGAATGCAGTTGAGGAACGTGTGAGTAAAGGAAGGAAAGAGTGAATGGTTTGAATGACGGTGAATGCGTATGATTTTATAAGGGAAAGAGATGAATGAAGGTGCATTATTTGAAGTGACAAGAGGGTTGAAAAATTAAAGAAAACGCAGAGGGCAGGCATGCATGCTCTGCAAACACTGAAACAGCTACGCATGCGTCCGCAGGGGGAGCCTTTTGCATTTGTCACTGTAGCGACTTGACAAGTCGCTATTGTAGAATGACTGAAGTGTTCTACAGTAGAACGATTTATATAATATTTGCCCCCGAGTCCCATTTTCAACACAAATCATACTAAGTTGGAACGATTTGCGCAAATCGTTCCAACTAAACACGATTTGTAGAGTTATATTACCTTAAATACTTTTTTTATTGTACTATTTTGTTAAATATTTTTACTATTCATCCTATATTATTAAAAAAGCTTAAAATAGAGGGCAGCTTGACCAAACAGTATTTATAAATAAATAGATAAAAATAATATGCAGTAGCCAGTAGGTAGTCTGACTAGCAAAGCAAGGAGCAAGAGAAGATGCTGGGTTGTTTATTTACTATGTGGTCCACGTCTGTTACTCGCTGGTGTTTTAAGCCCGGAGATATTTGGGCTTCTATGGCCCAGATGGATTTGTTACGATTTTTTGTTCGATTTTATACTAAAGAAATAAATATGTGGAGGTTTTTGTTCGATTTTATTTGAACCAAGTATTTATTTATTTTTATTTAATAATTTGGAGTACTTGTTCGGATCAACACAACACAGCACGTATTGAGTTAATTTATTTAACAATGTAATTAAAATAGGCATGATAATGAGATACAGCATTTGTACGTAAGGAGTAATAATAGTCCGTACGTAATAAATATCCGCAAGTCATAATGAAGGGGAGGTGATTGTGAGGTGGAGGCGAGGGCGATCCGCGATTGTCAAAATAAAATATTGTAAAATTGTGAAGGCCATGGGATGAACACGGCAACAAAAGCGACAACACTCTACTCTCCAGTTTTGTGTCATCACATGATATGATATCATACTATAAAAACAATTACTCCATCTCTTCCTATTTATAAATTTTTTTTTAAGAATTCTAAAAAAATTTTTAAAAAATAATTATATTACTTTAAGATATTAAAGCTTATTGTTTTTCTTTAAATTAATTAGTTTGACTTATAAACTATTATATAATGTAATAAAACACAACATATGATTTTATTAAGTAATGTTATTAGCTTTCTTAAAATTTTCTTAAGATTCTCTAAAAGAATTTTATAAATAGAAATATAGGGAGTACTACCAAACTACTACTACTCCGTGTTTTGGTTAGGGTCCATCATCACATTATGATAAGCAACCAATTTTTTATTATTATGATGAGATATCAATCGTTCAGATTTTAATCTAAATAGTTCATATTTAAATGATAAATTCATTTTTATAGATATTTATAAAAAAAATATAGATATTCAAGGATCTAAAAAATAAATAAAGGGATTTAAATAATTTTGGCAGTCATATATTTGTCCTGTAAAATTTTTTTATTCTACCCTTTTGGTCAAAATTAAATTAAATTTTGTTAATTGAAACACAAATATAGGCATTTATAAAACAAATATGTGAATTTCTAAAATGTTTTAACTTCCTATATTCTTTTAAATCTTTTTAGTTATAATGTAAACTCTCATATTTTAGTTGTAAAAGCTCTTATGAAAAGAATAAAATAAGGGCATTAATATAAATGATCTTATCTAAATGCTCATATTTGCCTTGTAAATGCTCTTGTAAAAAATAATTATGTTGGGTGCCTTTAGAAAAATAATTTGTTGCTAAATTTGGCCTTAACTGTTTAAAAAATATATTTAAAATAATTGGGGTGGGACCCACATTTCAAAAAAAAAACTTACAGCCCGTTTGGTTCAACCCCATTGCATACCTGCAATGGTAATCATGATTACATTATCATAATAAGAGTGTTTGGTTGCTCTTTAGCATGGTAATAGAGTTTACCATGGTAATATTGATTACCAAAAAAATGGTAATCCTCATTCATAACTCCCACCCTATGAATCTTCATTACCATCTCATTGCATGATTCCAAAAGTCTAATTTTCCCTTTAACTTTATTTGTCTTTATTTCATTTGTTTCATGTTACCTGTCTTACCACGTTGTCGCCACCTCCTCCACCGCCGTCATCTCCTCCCCTTCCTCCGCTGCCTCCGCCTCCACCGACGCCACCTCCTCCACCATTGCCGCCTCTTTCTCCTTCGCCGCCGCCGCGTCCTCCACCATTATCACTATCGCTTCCTTTGTACAATAAATATTAACTATTTTTTTTATAAAGATTATATTAAGGGTAAAGTAGACTTTTTGTGATATATTAATTTTAAATAATTATTAAAAAATTAACTCATTGCACCTTACTTAAAAATCTAACCAAACATTTGCCATGTAATTAGTATTGCATCGCATTACCATTGCATTGCACTGCACTGCAGAATGCAATGGGTTTGAACTAAACGGGTCCTTAAGTTAAATGAAGTTAACATTGTTGCTATTATTACTCTCAAAAAATTCATAATGTCTATTTTTACACCCAAAATGGTTAATTGTGATAGACGTTCATAAAGAAATAGTTGCTTGCTAAATTTGCACATCAACCTTTTAAAAAATAGAAAAATAGAGTTAAAAGTTAGGGAAAATGACACTTAAATACCACATGAATTTGCAAAACCCAAAAAGGTCTGTTAACATTTCAAAAAAACACCATGGTACTATAGACTAAATTGGGTTTTTTTTTTAATTTTTCTGAAAGGAAAAGTGATCTGGAAACTAGCGAACTCTATTACTCTTATGGGTAATCCCATTACTCTTATAGCGAAAAATCTTCCCTCTCCTTTGTTTTCTAAATTTGATGAAATGAAAAGTGATCTGGAAACTGATGAATTACATTACTCTTATAGCGAAAATCCCCTCTCTCCTCTGTTATGGACATATTTCTCTTTTATTTGTCACTATGGATCAGTCAATGTCAGTGTCAGATGAATAGTGACAGAGGGAGAGAGAAAAATAAAGATAATAAAATTATAGCGAAATCCATTACTCTTACAGGTAATCTAATTACTCTTATGGCGAAAATCTTGCTATTGTTCACATCCGAAAATTTGAAACCCAATTTAGTTCATGTCTTTTTGAAATGTTAACCGACTTTTTTAGATTTTGTAAATTTATGTGGTATTTAAGTGAAATTCTCCCTAAAAGTTAAAACCTTTTGACTAATTTTTATATGTTAGGTGAGGGCTAAAGATTTAAAAAATATATCGTTAGGTTAGAAGAAGGGGATGTGAGGGGTGTGAAAATTTTTTGTCCATTAGTACTTTCCTCTTTTCATGTTAGGTGGGGGGTCCATGTTTTTATTTTGAAAAAAATTTGTATTTCAACTTGACTAAATTATTCATGATTATTTTTTGATATTTCATAATTACTTTTTTAAACTAACCTCACATTTTCTTGAACCAAATAAGCTTATTACCTTTTTTAACATAACTTTAATAAATATTACTTAGTCTCACTTTTGTTGAACCAAACAAATCCTTAATCTTTAGCCTTTAATCTTATTTTTTTATAAATTTTATAACCCCACTCTTTCATTTCTTTTAGATTAAACTCATTAAATTTTTTGGTACTATTCTTCCCTCCCCCTCCGTTTTTCTTATCACAACCACATCTTAATTGTTTGACTTGACTTCACTCCCAGGAGAAAGTATTGCAATCGCAATTCACAAAGCAAGAAGATAAAGGAAGAACCCAAATAAAAAAAAAAAAACAAAGAAGAGAGTACAGTGTGACGAGTTTTAGTGGAGGAAACAACAATAAGATCATTTTATTCAATTGTCATTGGAACTTTAGGATAATTAAATGTTTCATTAAAAAGTCACACTTAGGTGACGGTAAGTGAGATGTACACGTGTAGTAGTTTGAAATGTTGAATTCATTAAGAGGCAGTGTATGTATGTTAAGTGCATTTGTCAGAATTTGTGGTGAGCAGTCAGATACATATGACATTATATTATTAGCTAATGATGCAGATTGCAGACAGTGATGAGTGAGTGAGTAACCCCAAGGCCTAATCCGAGTCCAGAGAGAGATTCGTGCACTGAACTTTTCCCCAACAGTACCAGAAGGAATTTATTATTCATTCATCACCTTTTTCATAAACACAGACGGCCACAGGGTAAAAGTACGGCAGAGAGTCTAAATTGTTACCATGGTCATGTAATTAGGTGCAAACCAAAGAGTAACCCACCAATAATGCCATCACTGTAAAGTCTTGCAATAAGGGAATACGGGCAACACCTGCAAATCTGCAATAGCAAGTGCTAATACAATAGATGACAACAATTCTAAGCTACTATTATTGAGTGCAATGGTAGGGGTTTGCCCTATTAGTATTCAGTACTTACAATTACTCATACAATTACAACTACAACGTAGGTACTAGGTAGGGCTTTCGAGAGGTTGTGTTCTTGCACGTGGTAGTCCCTCCCTCGCATTCCCATCACATGTGAAATAGTTTTAAAATTATCGTCTGATGTGATGAGCCCACCATCTTCCCCATTTGTCATTAACCCCTTTCATTTCATTTCATCCCTGCCGACGCTTTCATATTGCATCCTCATCATATTTCTTCTAGCCACTCATATCACTTTTTAGTGTTTCAGTGTGGAGGTGAAATTTTCTCATTCATCAACGCACCTTTTCACATTCGCCTCCTCATTTAATTAACCCCAATTTAATTATTGTGGTTGAACACTTTGAATATCACATACAGACATATAATTATATCCATCTTGGAAAAAAGTACAAGTATGTTTTATTGTACAAGTATGTTTTACTTTTAGGGAAAAAAGTTCTTTTCTTTGCCCTAGAAGTAACAATATAGGAGCGCTGCACATTTATAAGTTTTTTTAAGAATATTTTTGCCATAGAATTAACTAAAACGCAGCATTTTCGCCTTTATTGTCAGTCAAAATCAAATTTGACTGTTAATAACACATGATAGTCACACTCAATATACCACCTCATCGTCATTGCTCCTTCAACTAGACTGAAATGCAATTTCAAGTGCCTTCTTCATTTCAGTCAAATAAAAGAAGTGGTGGCTATGAGGTAGATGAGGTGGCATATTGAGTGTAATGTGGGACTACTATATGTCATTAATGGTTAAACTTGACTTTGAATAACGCTCAGAGAAAAAATACTATGTTTTGGTTACTTTTGGAGCAAAAATGCTTATAGAAAAACTTTTGAATACTAAGCGCTGTGTTACTTGCAAAGTAAAAATAGATCTTTTCCCTTACTTTTATGAATAATTGATCGAAAAGAGAAGAATCCATCAACTGCAAGAACTGTTTTGGGTCACTGTAAGTAAGCTGTGAGTGGAGAGAGAGTACTGTGGCTGAGAAGAAGATGGGTCATAAGAAATAAAACTCTCTTGGGGCAGCATGAGAGATAGCATAATAATTAGGTGGTACTTGGTGTCTGTAGTTAAGAGCAAATATCACATGTTTGTATTTAATGGCCAAGCAACCCCCTTGCATGCATGCCAGCCAAACACGCTTGTTTTGTTTCTCCCAAATTCTAACAAGTCTTGTTCATGTATACATTCCTATCATTTCCGTGGATTCCATTAAAATATCCCATCAATACACTTACTAATGAGCAAAATGGCCCACTAAAACTTTCAGTTTACTGCTTGCCTTGCACTAAATTTAATGCACTAGAATAAAAAAGGCCTTTTATCTTCACTTGTCTTGCAGTTGCAGGCAATGGTATCTTCTCGGCATATAAATAAAGGAGTAGAATCCAGTTGATAAGTTTTTTGAAATTCACATGGAATCTACTTTTTCCATAGATATGGATTAAAAATGAGACTAGTTTTCACAAAAACAGAATTCCTAGGCCGTTTACTACCTCGCAAACCAACAAACATACATTGATATCACCGCATTTCTATGGTCCCAACAGCTCAAAATGTGTCTGGTCGTCTCTGTCAGCTTTGACGTTGACTGGCCTCTATTTATTCCCACTCCAATCCCCTCCTTCATTTCCTCAAAACATCACCTTTCAAGGTTTAAGATTCTGCTCCTTCTTCATCTTCATTCTCTTCTCTTACTCTTCATTGTTCTGTACCAATCTTAAATTCCCATATATATGCAGGAAACAAAAATGGGTCTTCTTCCTTTTGGCTTTCTTCTTCTGGGATTTGTCTCCTCTGTTCATGGATATGGCAACGGAGGAGGGTGGAATAATGCTCATGCAACTTTCTATGGGGGTAGTGATGCTTCAGGAACTATGGGTAAGTCCTGTCACCCAAGTTAACCAATTCTTGTTAGTAACACATAAGTGCTTTTATTTCAGCACTATTGAGAGAGAGAGAGAGAGAGAAATGCGTTGGGATGATGGTGTGCAACATATATTGCAGGAGGGGCATGTGGGTACGGAAATCTGTACAGCCAAGGGTATGGAACAAACACGGCAGCTGTGAGCAGTGCTCTGTTCAACAATGGACTGAGCTGTGGTGCATGTTATCAGATTAGATGTGTGAATGACCCACAATGGTGTCTCCCCGGAACTACTGTGGTCACTGCCACTAATTTTTGCCCACCGGGTGGTTGGTGTGACCCTCCCAACCTGCATTTTGATCTTTCCCAACCTGTTTTCCAGCACATTGCTCAGTACAAAGCCGGCATTGTTCCTGTCAGTTACAGAAGGTACCTTCTTCTTTTTTTAACCTTTCTTCTTTCATTTGCTCTCACAGTCACAATGATTTTCAAGGTACGTTTGGGAGTTAAGAATAAAGTTTCATCAAAAGCAATGCAATTGAAGTGAATGACAGGCAAGAAACTGTCAAAGTCAAATGGTGGTACTGATGTCTCTTACCTCTAAGAATAGCCATAACATGGTCCTTCTGACATTATCTTCTGGGACTAACAATTTTTTTCTGGTGTGGTTTGTTGGAGATTTTGAAGTGTCATTGGTTGGTTAATCACTCATGGGCTCTATGAATAATGGTCATAGCATGAGATTCAGGTGTGTATAGGATAGTAGGATAATGAATCCTCATAACTAAAGAGAGAGGTTAATAGAGGTCTTCACCTCATGACTCATGAGTTCGCATAGTTTGGGCTAATAGAGGTCTTCACCTCATTTTGAAGTGTCATTGGTTGATTTGTTGCTGTAATTTCATTAATGGCTTCTAATTACCTCATCACATATTCATAATCAACAGTTTCTACTCCATTTTTGTTCACTTACCTTGGTTGAATGGAATTGCAGGGTAAGGTGTAGGAGAAGAGGAGGGATAAGATTTAGCATTAATGGGCATTCATACTTCAATTTAGTGCTGGTAACAAACGTTGGAGGAGCTGGAGATGTGCATGCATTGGCAATCAGAGGGACAAGGACTAGATGGCAAGCCATGTCCAGAAACTGGGGCCAAAACTGGCAGAGCAATTCTTACCTCAATGGTCAGGCCCTTTCCTTCTTGGTCACCTCCAGCGATGGCCACTCTCTCGTCTCTTACAATGTTGCCCCACCCTCTTGGTCCTTTGGCCAGACCTATACCGGACGCCAATTTCGATACTGAACTCATCGAATTCACCTTAGTCTTGACAAAAAGTTAACGATTGTGCTTGTTTGTTCATCCTTAAAAAGCTAATAATTTCATGGCACCTCAGTCCTTTTGTCCATTGATTTACTAAATGGAAATGGCTAAGGTACAGTGAATTTGTTATCTCTGGGAACAGATTTGTCCGTCGATTGATTTTTTTTTAAAGGCTAAAATTCCATAGGATGAAAGTATCAGCTTGGGAAAATATATTACAGTAATAAGAGAAGTAATTAAAAATATAGTTGAGGCAATCATAAGGGCTTAATAATTTATGGCCAAAGGAGAGTGTGATTATTTTAGGCAGATGATGTGTTGGGCTCCATTTATGGTACGCCTCAAGGGTGGTTCAGTTTGTGAAAGGGTTTCAACAGCTTGTGATAATGATTTCATGTACTATAAGATACAACTTGTGATAATAATACGTCGTATGTAAGAAACCCACATGTGAGAGAGCAAGTGGGATTCTTCTTAGTTTGATTGTAACATGTTGTTGAGCATG
Organism: Acacia concinna; assembly: GCA_037177275.1. Lineage (NCBI taxonomy): Eukaryota > Viridiplantae > Streptophyta > Magnoliopsida > Fabales > Fabaceae > Acacia > Acacia concinna. Next base: position 35,801,063 of record JBAGKO010000010.1, read on the forward strand.
CTTTTAATGTTGTTGAGCTTCAATTATTTATGAATAAGAGACATCAGGATAATGATCATGCTTCTCTAGTGTAAATGCCTGATTTCACCTGTGCTTATGAGCTTTAATATCTTTTATTCAGGTTTGAGCTCTAACTCCTCTTAAAGATTAGGTCCACATCTCTTGTGATCAGTTCTAATTACAATAAGAGAGTGATAAATTCCCTTCGTTTTTTTAGTTTGGCCCCCCATTTCTTTTCATTTGTATTTTTGACCGTTTGACCCACCATTTTTGTCTCAGCTTCAATTATTAGAATTCTTGATCTTGAGCTTGAGCTTGTCCCATCCTATCAGAGAGTCCATTTCCTTCTGTATTTGCTTTCAATATAAGGAACATTTCACTGAGAGGGGAAAAACAATCGTTTCTTCCATAGAAAACAACTGCTCTGCTCAAGACAAGAGTGAATATAAATTCCATTTGACATATTGTGGCCTCATTACTCCTATGACGCATCTTCTGCTGCAAATTCAACTTCATCACGACATACCAGACAAAATATCTGGTCCCTTTGTGTGAGCATGTGTGCGTGTGCGTCTATCCAAATTCATAACTAGTTTCTAATAGTATGTATGTAGTATTTAACATCTGATGTCTCCTTGGTATACTTTGAAATGAAGAGTTTAGGATAATCCATATAATTTTTTTTTAGTATAGTTATTTAGCTACAAATTTAGTAGCTAATCTCAGAGCATAATGATCTATTCCCTTGAGTTGCTGTACAAAATAAATATGTCTAAAACTTGGTTATTTTGCTGTTTAGTATAATATGTTTCTGTTAACTTCTCAGTTAATTTCTCTCTCTCTTTTTTTTTTATGGAAATGTAATATTTTTACTTATTTATTTTTTGTGAATACCTAGTCATTTAAATTCTTGCAGTATGACAAAATCTGAAATTGAGTTGCAGTATTTACCACTTATGAACAATATAGCTCTCTATATATTGAATAATTTATGGCAATATTTATGTGAAGAAGTGAAGTATTATCTCGAGGTTTATGCCTAACTAAAGTAAGCTTCAAATTAGAGAGGCATAAATTTGAGTCCATGAACATGATGACGTTCAGCATATGGACCACTTGGTGGTCAGTTATGATCTTAAAGTTCCTTTAATAGCTAAATATATCGAATTATAATACTACTCAAAGCCATATACATCATGTTTTCTTCTTTATACAATTTATATACCATATCGAATATAGATACTAAAATGCTGTAAAGGTTGTAGGACAATCTTGATGCGACCATTTAGTTTCTTTAAGTTATAATTTGGAACTCTTAAATGGTGGAAATAGGGTTGTGCATTATTCATGGTATGTTACACCGCAGCCAACTGAATGGGTTGAACAAGAAGTTCAGTTCTTCAAATCCATTACTATTGACTGACAATCGCAATTTGAATCGAGGGCATACAAATTTTCATTTTTTAGGTTGATTTGTCAGTCATGCAAGTATGTTGGGAAAAGCAAAGAAAATTGCTGCAACAAGGCCTAATTAAACCTTGTTTAGATTAGGAAACATTGTACTAAGAAATATTTCGATTCAGCTATATACGAAGGAATAGGTTATTTGTGGAAGCTATAGATTCAGGAAAGCAGATTTCCTCAGAATCTATCTCCTCTTTTCTTTTTCAGAATCACATCTCAATTATCAGATTATAAGAGAAAAATAAAAGAGAGACTTTTTCTCTCATAATCTGATAGTTGAGATAGGATACTAAAAAAGAAAATGAGAGAAAGCTTCTGAGAGAACTCTAGTGGCCATATGATCATCCTTTTCTTGTTGATCTAATTTTTTTAATAATATATTTTTGTTTACATCCAAACTTCCAACTTGAGGGGAGTGTTAAGATTTCTGTAGTAATATGTTGCTGTTCACATCTAATCTTCCAGCTTAAGGGGTTGTATTAAGATTAGGTATTAAATAGGGGAATGGTTTGTTTTAATTTACGCGTCTGTACATTACTACGTGACTGTATATTTATTATTACGCATTTGTATATTGATTTCAAGCGTCTCACGCATCCGATTGTATTTATATAAATACATGCATAATATATGAATAAGACATAATTTAGATTCTTTCTCTTCTTCTGTGTACAAAATTGAAGGAGACTAATCAGCAAGTTGGGCAAAGAGGTTACAGTTGATAGGCTTTAGCATTTAACCAGACGATCCCAACAAGCAAACACAGGCCTTTTAGTTTACCTCATTTATAATAACTGATTTCATTCAAGGGGATCGAGTTTGTTTCATTTTACCTTGCAGCAATATTACTAAGAAATATTGTATCTACACAGCAATTTAATACAGGGGAAGATATTGATTTCTTCGGTGGAGTTGTTTTGTTCAGATAGCATTTGTATTGAGATTCAATTGCAGGGCATGGGATTTTAGCCTTCATAATAAATATGGGATTCTGTTTGACAGATAATGACACAAACACACACACATCAAAGAATGTATCAATATAAGCAATGTCAATGACTGATTATTAATAAATGGTTCAGAACAAAATCAGCAGAAGCTGTTCTCCATGATTTTTACAAATTCCTTGAAATCTATTCGTCCATCTCCATTCTCATCGAAGTTCCTGATCATTGTTTGGCAGTTCTCTCGTTCTGTTGCTGCTCCGTTGAAGCCCAGAACACACAGAACTCTCTGCAGTTCCCTTTCATCAATAAAGCCATCTTTGTTCTCATCAAATACATCAAATGCTTGCTTCACTTCCTCCAGGCTTGGCTCTTCCTCTTCAAACATCCCAGAAACATCGCCCAAACCATATTTTTCCTCAAGTTGCTTACTTTCCGAGCTGCAAAAAAGCCCCAATTTTTCCATCACCATTTTCACTTCGTCCCTACCAAGAGCCCCATCCTCTCTGCTTCCACGAATCAAACTCTGTTGGTGGCTCAACTCAGAATCCGAGACACGTGTCTCTGTTCTAACCTTGGGGTTAAGTTGGGACAGAAGAAAAAACCAAAACTTCGGGAAAGAACTCTTTAATTTGTTGAAAACTGTACCCGAAGGAAAAAGGTACAACAGACCATATAATAAGGGATTATCATCATTCTGAGAAGTTGACCTGTCGAAATGAAACAAGCAATCAAGTTGGGCGGGATACATAGCTGGAAAAACTCGTCAAAGCAACGTTAAGTTAAAACTCTGGGATCCTTTAAAGGCTCAAATTGGTATATTGTTAGAAGCCGGGAAGGCTATAATATGAGTCGTTGTGGAATTGGTTGCAAGAACAGAAGGAAGAGTTGTTGTTGTATATATACAAGGCATATGAAGCAGGGATGATCCCATAATTTGACGTTTGAATGCATATTGAAAGGTAGAAGAAGTTGCGGGAGAGACTCTCAGGAAATTTCCTTGGCCTTTCCAACGAAGATGCTGGAATGATATAAAAATGAGGTGACTTGAGACTTGGAAGAGAAGTGGGGATTGACAACGCACTTTTCTGTGTCTGTTTGCGGATGGAATTTTCCGGAATGACTGGGAAAATGGGAATTCAAAGAATGACAACTTCTTTTTTTTGGTTGCCGTCAAACCTAAATTAAAGAGAGTAGCTTCGGAGAAAGGGAGTGAGGAATATTTAACGAGCGTCAAATATTATTTCCACTTCCACGTTACGCTTTTTTTACTTTTCTCATCAGTTCCACGCTATTGCGCATTGAATCAACGTTGTCGAGTAGGCTTTATGCTCTCGTTAACTATTGGTTTGAATTAGTTTTGAGAATAGTTTTTAAAATAAATATTACCGTCTTACGTACAGGGGAGGAGGAAGAAGCATATCTGCTATGCTATTACATTGCTCTATATTTCAAAAATAAAAAGTAATTTTTTTCCATTCATATTTTGTTTTAATATCTAAACTTTTGTATTCTATAATCACATGGTTGTTAAAAATTTAAATTAATTAATACGTTTCATGTTATATAGTACAATAATATGAGATATGAATAAAAATTACAGTTTTATTATGAGAAAAATATAAATAAATACCGTTTAAACATCAAGAACTTTAAAAGATGATTTAAATTTGATAAATGATAAATGAGGAGCTCTGACTAAAACTCAACCGAAAATAACTAAAATTGAGTAGATAATTACTAAAACTCAACATACAATAATTAAAATTCAATAAAAAATTACTAAAACTAACCAATTTTTTATCCATAATTTATCATTTACTAAATTTGAGTCATCTTTTAAGGTTGTTAATATTTATGGGTATTTTTTTGTCTTTTTCCTGTAACACCCCTTTCTTACTCATAGTCCTTGTAGGTTAATTTGTAAAGAACTTTGAACCACGCAGCGGAAAGGAAAACAGCTTCACAAATAACTTAGAAAGTTAGATCCAAACACGGTTAAATCCTGAGATGTGAATGGATTATTCTGGAAAAATTT
>JBAGKO010000010.1:35811193-35821925 GCA_037177275.1 Acacia concinna
ACCAACTGAATCCTTTGATTAGGTCAATCCCCTTAAAGGAGAGAGGGGTAGGAAAGGTCTATTCAAAAGTTAAGGTATTATTAACATTTAATACAACTCATCTCTTCTCAACCTCTCTTCTAGCTTTCATTTACTTTTAAACTTGTTTAAAGTTAACATAAAATTGGTTAAGGATCCTCCAAATTTCTTCCATTATGACATTCTACTTTGTTGATTATTATACCCACATTTTTTTATCCACCCTTCAGTAGTATTATAGCTACTCCGATCTTTTTCTGTCATGGCATAAGTATTTGTTATATCTAAATAAATTTCGAACTCACAACATCACATTTAAAAAAAAAAAAAGACTTAATGGAAGAACTTCTTGTTGTTGTCATATTAGAATTTAGTCAACCTATGAATTGAATTGCACTATTAATTGTGATAAATAATGTCTTGTTCTATAAATGTCATATGAGGTTTTGGCTCAAAAGGTGTTAAGGACAAAGTGTTTAATTACATATTACTTACTTGCAATGAGATTTAAGTTCATAGAGTGTTAATCATATCACATTTAACTAAACCAAACTTTTAGCGAAGATATAAAATATTTAATCAAAATAAATTTTTATGGTAATTGTTTTAAATTCATCTTGTATATCAAGCTATGATATTTATTAATATTTATTTGTCTATATAAATTTTAATACATGAAATTATATTAATTTAATTATTCAATTTCCATCAAAATTCAATTATAATGATTTAACCCATTATTTTCTTTAGAAAAGCAGAGTTATAAAGGGTATTATTTCTATATGATTATGCAATTGATTGTACTTGCACTGGAAAGGTGGGCCATAGTAGGCCTAGCCCATAGAATATGGCCCACCAAATCATTTGTAAATAATAATTTGAATCTAAAAGGCAAATCCAAGCCCATTTTCGGAAACAGCCCACGTTTTAACTGATCGTCGTTCGATCACTCGATGCTCGCCAAATTGTTCGATATTGGCTACAACTCACAACAAAACGAGCATCTGTACGATTCGTTCGCAAAATGGTGAATCGTGATAAAACACAAAGACTAGCAATGACTCTCCCTTGTGCTCTCTGATTCTTCTTCATCCGCTTTGTAACTCTTGAAGCCGGCCTTAGCCTCCATTTTTACACTTCTATCAGTCTTGTTGTTTTGGCCTTTTCTCTACTCAATTTAAAGTAACTCTTAGGTTGCATCAAATATTGGATTTGAGCTGTGAACACTGCCTTGAAAGGTGGGGAAGAAGATATTGATGCATCTGGGCACCGACCTCTTTCGATCTTCTGGATCACTTCAATTTCTTCTCTTTTAATTTCAACGATTTGGATCGATCGGATTCTGACCTAGATTGATCGTATTTATCTGCGATTTTTCTGGTGGGCGTTCAATCGTTGGTTGGATTCAATTTCTGGGTTCTATCTGAAATGTTCTATTTCGATAACTCTATCTCGCTCTGCAAGTCCGTTGACCAGCCTCCTGCTATGCCAAATTCTGGTTGTTCAGCTGACTTCGGTTCCAAATCCAGGCGAAGCAATAACATCCTGCGGAATAGGAAGATGCTCACTTCTTTCAATAGTCTACAGATTCCACCTTGCGATCGATCTCGATTTGCAGTGGTCGATGTAGTGATATTGATAGCTGTAATTTGTGCCTGCGGATTCTTGTTATTTCCCTACCTTCAGATTTTGACAATGAAATCTATTGATATTGGTGGGACAATCCTAGATGCGATGAAAGAGGAGTTTGCTGTGGCTCCACTGATCTACATGTCTATAGGACTTAGTGTTTCTTCTGCTGTACTGGCTACCTTCTTAGTTGTTACATGGACGGGTAGAAGATGTGGGAATCCCAATTGCAAGGGCCTAAAAAATTCGGTTGAATTCGACATTCAATTGGAGACAGAGGATTGCGTAAAAAATTCAGCGTCATTGGAAACAGATAGGGATGGATTCAAGAAGGGATTATTTGAACTGGCTCGCCATCAAAACAGAGAATTGGAAGCCCAACTCGGGAAGATGGCACCCCCTAATGGAAGGGCAGTTCTTATTCTCAGGGCTAAGTGTGGGTGTTCTGTTGGTAGATTGCAAGTTCCAGGTCCCAAGAAGCATCGAAAGATCAGGAAGTAGGATCACACATGAGATGAGACCCTTTAACTTTGTAGGCCATCTCCTGGTCTATCTAACAGGGAACTAGTCTAGGTTGTCTTTAAATAAGCCCTCCCACCAATAAGTTGTAAGCTTGTGATGAAATATGGATCATAATGAATTTGTTACACCTTGAAATAGAAAAATACCGTATTAAATTTGCTTCTGGGGATTACTTCTTGTTTTAGGTATATGAATTTCATTATTCCTCATCGCCGCAGTAATATCAGTTTGGGGGTCAGTTTCTACCGTATCTTATGATTAACCTGTTACAATTCTGGTAATCTGCTTTTATTATGAGCTTGCATCTGAACCTTGTCAAGTTCCATCGCAAGGTGCTATGGGAACGCATGATAATTTGCTTATATTTAGCTTCTTTATTTTACTTTAATGCTTGGACACTGAAGGACATTCTAAGTAGAGTTTGTAAGTTGTTTCACTGTATGATTTGCCTCTTAGACCCAGACATACTTGAATTTGTCATGAATTTAGTCCCTAGGGAAAAATTGGGGTTAATTTCTTATTGTGTATGTGTAAGTCAGGCCTTGTGGGTTTTTTTTTTTTTCTCCCTCCAATCATGTCACCCGCTGTAGTGTGATGCGTTGCGCAAGTTTAATTAACATCTGTTTGCACTGTTTTTCCGGGTGTCCTGCTCTTGTTTCCACAATCATCATGAGTTCTTATTTTGCAAGTACATGAGTACAATTGTGACCACATGTTTCCAGAATCTGCAGAAACTTTTCTTAAATTGGCCTGACATTGTTTCAGAACAGCATTGCATTGATGTTTTTCATTGGTAAGTGAAGGTCCTTGTTATAGGTGGACAGGTGAAGGGCAAACTATTTACACTTTACGGAGGGAATGTGAAGTTCTATTTCTGGCCTGAAAGTAAGAGAGTACTATTTGAAGATCAGGAAACTTTTGTATCATAGTACCAATCGTGCCATTTTTTTTCTTAGGTCCAATAAGTTTTGTGTTTTCTTCGTCGTGAGTTTCAAAAGGATTAGTCCAAGAAATATTTCCTGATTCTTGTTCTGAGATTGAACTTTCACTTTATTTTTGTTTCGAGTTTGAAAAGGTTGATTGATCTATGAACACTGTATAGCATAAAATGATGATGGATTTTGTGTTTTTTAATTAATAGTGAAAATAAATGGCATATGGTTTTATTTATTTTTTTTTTTTTTGGTAAAGAATTTTTGGAAAGAAGGTTGGGCTCGCCACAATTCAAGTGCCCTGGCACTAATTTAGATCTATGACTAGATTTGAGTGACTAGATCAAGAGTACATACGCCTATACTAAGGCTAGTCTGGGGCATCACCTCCGTTTAGAACCCACTTCACCAGATTAAATGATGTCTCCTCAAGAGCCACAACTAGAACCATAATTAAGTAGTCTTTCTAGGAATCGAATCCACTCCATTTGTGAGTGTATCCAATCCCCTTACCTGTTGAACTCATGGACGATGGGTAATGACATACTTCCTCCGTTCCAAAATATAAGGGTTAACTATCATTCTAGTTCTGTCTCAAAATATAAGAGACATTTAAAGAATATCTTGCACTTTAATTCTTTTTTTTTTTTTCTAGTTTTACCATTATTCAATATCAAGGTATTAATGCTTGTGTTAACCATAAAAAGTTATTATTCTCAATGAGAGAAGAGAGGGGTAAGAGGGGAGAGAGTGATGGACTTTAATAAGGGTATTCTCTCTCTTATTCCATATCTCTTCATTAATAAAGGTATTTTAGTAAAAATGAGTAATAATTCTGACATATTTATTGTTCTTAACCGCCACTTTAAAGGAAGAGATTTGATTAAAGGTCTCTTATATTTTGGGAGGGTGGGATTATGATTTTAGATCCACTTAGAAAATAGTCACCAGTACTTTTGCCTTTGGACGAAACCAAGGGAGAACAAAATGTAAGCCCGCACCGTCGTATGAGCACATGATCTCATTGGGCGTTGGCAGCAGAAACAGAAACAGGCATTTGGTAGTCATAATCTATTGTGCTTTACGCCTTTAATTTGTCAACCAATTTACTAGGCCTCCACTATGAGTGGAAATAAGTAGCGATGACCCTAGGCTTAGCAGTAGCAGGGAAGGATATGACTATATGAGAATAAAGAAGTAAAACACAACAAAATCTTCATCTTTGGTTCTGTTCTACAACCAATCATGAATAATCCTTCCTCCATTCCATCAATCATTGCTTTCATTCTTACCTCCCAGACAAGCACATAATACTTCCACTTCTTTACTTTCCCAAATTATTCACTCACTTCAAACTCTCCACACTCCCTTCCTTTCTTTAAAACCTCGTCTCTTTCTCTCCTCTTCACTCAATTTCAATTTTGCGCGTAATTTTTATCATGAAAAAAAAGAAAGAGAAGGAAATCTATCTTTAATCACATCAGAACAAAATCTAATTTGTGGGTATTCCAAAATATTTGTTGGATCAGTTTTGTCCGGAAATATTAAAAAGGTGCAATGTCACCTCTTGCCCTTGCTAGTATTAAAAATGTCACTCAACCTATGTTTTTTAACGGTTAGGACAATTTTTATAAATTTCTTTTATATAATTCTAAAGGAGAATTGACCTAACACAAATTCCAAAATACTCGTATTTCACTCCTCGATGAAAAATTACAATTGGACCATAATTCTACAAAAATCTAATAAATCACACATTTCCATAATAAGCTGGTTTCAACCCATACTCCCAATACCATATGAGATGGCCCCAAAATTAGACTGTAGGAAAATTTATGGAAAGAAATACTCCCTCCTATCTTTGATGTAAGGGAGAGTTGATGTTTTAATTATAAAATATATTTATCAATATTTTTTCTAATTAACAAGGAGAAGGAATGATAAAGACAAAAAAATACCTTCAAAAAATAAGGTATAACTAAAATTCAATGTTCAGTTGCAGTTACTGACAACTATTTTGATATTCTAAATAAGTCATTTGCCCTCATTTGTCCTTTATTAAATTTGAGTCATCTTTCAGGCTTTTTAAAATTTTGAGGGTATTTATTTATCTCTTTTCCAATGATAAAATTAAGGAAAAACCCATTTAGAGATAGTTATACTTTCACTCAATTTTTAATTTAGTACCTACGTATTTTTTCCTTTTAATTAAATAATTAATTTTACTTTATTAATATCATTAATTCTTGTAACTTTGATCTCTTGTCATTGTTAGTCATATAGATGAGTTAATGGTACAACATTTAATTAAAAGAAATAAACACATAGGTACTAAATTAAAAATTAAAAAAGAAGTGTAAATACCTCTAAATAAATTTTTCTTAAAATTAAGGAAGAAAATTATGATGGTTCAGAAAATGTAAGTCATATTAATAAATTTAATTTAAATATGTTTTTTATATGAAACACGTGTAAGAGAGTAATAAGAAGGTACAGGTGAGGTCGGGTTGAATTCAAAAGCAGAGCATTTCGTTCCAGTTCATAGGAAATATCGCTATGATTTAGATTTCATCAACTTTGCAACTACCAAGCCTACCTCATTCCTCGTTGTCCCAATCTGGCGGATTCCTCAATGCCGATTCTTCCCTACGCTCTTCTCTTCTTCACTTCTCTCATTTCCTTCTAACCCAACATGAAGTCACGTTCACACCTTCGGTCCTCCCCATTACCAATATCATCGTCTTCCTGCTTGTTCCTTCCCTTCGTTCTTTTCCAACCTGCTGCCCGCTCTTCTCCCGCTCCTCTCTCTTTTCCTTTCTTCTTGCCCTCCTTTACATTCGCTTATTATTCCGAGACATGGACATTCCCCTCTCCCGCCATCGAACTTTGTCGTTCGATCAGATCCAAACTACTCGTGGATTTGCATTTTCGTCCAACAAGTGCCTGTTAAAAGGAGGAATATGGAGGAAGGCTTCTTCGCGGATCCATTGTTCTTCTATGGAGCCAGGGTTGCGGCCCCGGCCGATGCCAAAACCTTCCAAAATTGGTTTTGATGAAAGACAAGAACTGATACTGAAGAAATCCCCGATTAAAAAACCCCCTCCAGGACTATGTAGTCAGATAGAGAAGCTGGTTTTGTGCAGTAGGTACCGTGAGGCGCTGGAATTGTTTGAATTCTTGGAGCTTCAAAGCGGTTATGATGTGGGTAGCAGTACATACGATGCGTTAGTGAGTGCTTGCATTTGTCTGAAATCAATAAGAGGCGTCAAGAGGGTGTTCCATTACATGGTCACTAATGGGTTTGAGCCAGATTTGTATATGAGAAACAGAGTGTTGCTAATGCACGTGAAATGCGGTATGATGCTTGATGCGTGCAAACTGTTCGATGAAATGCCTGAGAGGAACTTGTTGTCCTGGAACACAATCCTGGCAGGACTTGTCGACTCTGGAAGATACATGGAAGCCATTAGATTATTTCTAATCACGTGGGAAGAGGATTCTGATGGTTGCTCTCGCACTTTTGCTACCATGGTTCGGGCATCTGCTGGATTGAGTCTCATTCATGCAGGAAGGCAGTTTCATTCTTGCGCTCTGAAAATGGGTGTGGGTGAAGATATATTTGTGTCTTGCGCACTGATTGACATGTATAGTAAGTGTGGCGACATTGGAGATGCTCAATTTGTGTTTGATTTGATGCCAGAAAAAACAACTGTGGGATGGAATTCCATTATTGCCGGTTATGCGCTTCATGGTTATAGTGAGGAAGCCCTGGAAATGTATTATGAGATGCGCGATTGTGGTGTTAAAATGGACCATTTTACATTTTCAATGGTTATAAGAATATGCGCAAGATTGGCCTCACTGGAACATGCGAAACAAGCTCATGCTGCTTTAGTTCGTCATGGTTTTGGTACTGATATAGTGGCTAACACAGCCCTCGTGGACTTCTATAGCAAATGGGGTAGGATGGAAGATGCTCGACATGTTTTCAACAAGATGCCTTGCAAGAATGTTATATCTTGGAATGCATTGATTGGTGGGTATGGCACTCATGGTCAGGGTGATGAGGCAGTAAGGATGTTTGAGCAGATGCTTCGAGAAGGTATGTTTCCCAACCATGTCACTTTTCTTGCTGTCCTGTCTGCTTGCAGTTATTCAGGATTATCAGAAAGAGGGTGGGAGATTTTTCAATCTATGAGTCGAGACCACAAGATTAAACCCCGAGCAATGCATTATGCGTGTATGATTGAATTGTTGGGTAGAGAGGGCCTTTTAGACGAGGTTTTTGCATTAATCCGAAGTGCACCTTTTAAACCAACCACTAACATGTGGGCAGCGTTGCTAACAGCATGCCGTATGAATGAGAATTTGGAGCTTGGGAAGTTTGCAGCTGAGAAACTATATGGAATGGAGCCTGAGAAGCTGAGTAATTATGTGGTCCTCTTGAATATATACAACAGAGCGGGCAAATTGAAGGAAGCTGCTGGTGTTGTTCAGACCTTAAAGAGGAAGGGTTTAAGAATGCTTCCAGCATGTACCTGGATTGAAGTTAAGAAACAGCCATTTGCTTTCCTTTGTGGAGATAAATCCCACCCGAAAGCCAAAGAAATATACCAGAAAGTAGACAATCTGATGCTGGAGATATCAAGACATGGTTACGTTGTAGAGAACAGGACTTTACTTCCTGATGTAGATGAAGAAGAACAGCGGGTATTGAAGTACCATAGTGAGAAATTAGCAATAGCTTTTGGATTGATCAGCACAAAAGGATGGATCCCTTTGCAGATAACTCAGAGCCATCGCATTTGTAGTGACTGCCATAATGCTATTAAATACATAGCCATGGTTACCGGACGAGAAATTGTATTGAGGGACGCTAGCAGATTCCACCATTTCAGAAACGGGACTTGTTCTTGCGGTGATTACTGGTGAGGAGAGAGTGGTGATGAAGCTTATTCATAACACAAGTACTTCACGGTTAGTGTCTATTCAATGTGCATACTAGGCCAATATATAAGAGGGTATTGCCAAGTGGGATCAGTGATCTTACGTGATGTGCACTCCAGAATTTTTGCCGCAGTAGCTTGCAACTAGTTTTCCATTGTTCAGCTAGGGAGATACTCATACATAGATGTATGGTTGTAAACTTTTAAATTTCTGATCCAAGTTAAGCAAAGTAAAGCCTCCTGATTCGTTCTGTCAATTGACAGAGTAGTTGGATTTTTATGCACTCATTTATTGCAAATATATTTATATATATATATATGTATATGTATCTGGTAGTAGCTCATAGTAGCAATCTGTCAAACTCTATTAAGATCCATTGTAAAAATTCGGCCTTGCTATGTCTCTGTACTTGACTATTTGGCAATGTGGGCTGCATTTATTCAAGATTGCAAAACAAGGCGGTGTTTAGGTAGGAGGGCAATTCCAATTATTAGCTAATTGATTAATTATTAATTATTAATTAATCAGTCAATTATTAACTGCCCTCATTCTTGCGGCATCGCAAGTCTACTTCATTTTCCTCCCCTCATATTCTCAAACATTCCGGGGCACAATGCAAAAATCTCAATAGAAACTGGATTCACAATTAAACATGACTAACACCCGAATCATCTTTACATCAACAAAAGACATTGAACAAAGCGAACCATTTTGCTGTAATTGCATACCCCATGAACTCCTAACGAATTCTTCATATTTTCCAGATTCAAGGTAAGTCAACTTGCAAGGAGGCCGTTATCAACTCCGGTCTCCTTTTTCAGAATTCCATGTCTTGTGCCTCTTGATCCATCATCCACGAGTCTTCATCCCCTGCAGAATTTGAATTTCCTGATTCATTACTGGATCCCCCGGATCCATTATCCGAGTCCGAATCCACTTCCATCGGATCATCGTCTTCGTCTTCGTCTTCGTCCAGGGACCTCACCCATACACTCACGGATACCAACCCCTCACCGCTCTCCCTCCTCTCCCCGCTATCTTCCTCGCCCTCGCTGACGGCGATGCTAGTGTTTTCATCCTCCTTCGGCATGGCATATCGGCAGATTGGGCAAGACCCGTGAAGCCCTAGCCACTTCTCAATACACCCAGAGTGGAATTTATGCTTGCAAGGCATTTCCCTTGCTTCCCCGCCGACTTCGTAAGCTTCCAAGCAGATCGAACATTCCGTGCCTTCTTCGGTCACGGCCACTCTGGGCATAGCCTGAATCGAATCCTTGGACGCCGGCAACACTCCGGGCTTCACCGATAGGCCTTGAAGCACGGATTGGAGATCTCCAGAGCCTTCGATCACGATCATGGTTCCAGCTGAAGGGTCAACTACGATGATCCGGATTCGACTACGGTGGCTACCGGTATCGGATTCTGGGGTCTGGCGAGGAGGTGCTAAACTAAGAAGCAGTGGGAGAAGCATAGACAATCTTCGCATTTGGGGATCATCCGATTGCAACGGAGTCGAAGATGACGAATTGGGGAAGGGGGCGTCAGAATCAGACGACATATTTCGTTGGTGCAGCTAAAGAGAGAGGGAGAGGAGCTGCTCTTGTACACAGTGTTGAATTGAAAATTGTTTGGAAGAAGGTATGAGGAAAATGCAAGTTATTGGAAAAGAATAGGTCGGCCATTACGTCGCCTCGGAGGGATCAAGAACGTTTCGGAGAAACTTGTTCCCTATTGTCAGAAACGTTTTCCTAGTCGACATGAAGATACGGATTGCGGGCCTTTTTTTTTTTTTTTGAATTAGATGTTAAATAAATAAATTAATTTTTTGACAAGCCTTAATAAACTGTTCAATTTGTTAATATAAATTCTTAACTTGTAAATAGTAGCTACTCATTCGTGAATGGAAATATTTTTTATATTAATTTCCTTACTTTGGGACCTCAATGTAACTCTCCCTTTTTTCTTCTCTTTATTTTAAAAATTATCTTTTAACTTTTTTTACTCTAATTTTATTAATAAAATTAGTCAACCTCACAAAATGGTATTAATGCTGTTATTGTTGAAATTTTATTAATAATAAAATTTTAAAGGGTTGATATAAGTTTTGATCCATCAAGTTTCATCTAATTTTAGTTTTAGTCTCTCAAATTTGAAACAGATGATCTTGATCCTTCAAGTTTACTATATTTATAGCAGCTGGTCTCTCAAGTTTGGAACAAGTGGTTTTAGTCCCTCAAGTTTACTCTAGCCATAATAATTGATCCCTTAAGTTTGAAAATCACTTGTTACTACCATAAAATAACTTATGTGGTATACTTATTTGGACAACTGAGGGATTGAGTTATTTAATGGTGAGCCAATAAATGTAGAGTTATGTGATTTAAGAGCAGAGTAAATTGTCTTAAGTTGACAGTCAATTTAAAATAACATGTCAATTGTCCTAATAAGTATGTCACATAAGCTATTATTAATTAATCATTTTCAAATTTGAGGGATCAATTATTATGAAAAGAATAAACTTGAAGAACCAAAACTACCTATTCCAAACTTGAGGAACCAACTATTATGAACAAAATAAACTTAAGGAACGACCAAAACCACATATTTCAAACTTGAGGGACTAAAACCAAAATTAGGTAAAACTTGAGGGACCAAAATTATATTAACCCAATTTTAAATGTTAA
>JBAGKO010000010.1:35822025-35832104 GCA_037177275.1 Acacia concinna
TAAAAAACAATGAGAAATAATTAAAAAAAATTAATCAAAAAAATATATATTAGGAAATTTTTTTGAATAAATTAGAAATGGAATTTAGAGACGGATTAGAGACGGACTTTTTTCTGTCCCTAATCCGTCTCTAAGGAAAATTAGTGACGGAAATTAGGGACGGAAAAAATTCTGTCTCTAATTTCCGTCTCTAAATTTGGAGACGGAAATTAGAGGCGGAATTTTTTCGCCCCTAATCTGTCTCTAAGTGAAATTAGTGACGGAAATTAGCGACGGAATTTTTCCGTCTCTAATTTTTGTCACAAATTCTGTCTCTAATTTAGAGACGAAATTTGTTAAGGATTAGAGACGGAAAATAATTCTGTCTCCAAATTCCATCTCTAATTCTGGGTTTTTTTGTATTGTAATCTGCTTCATAAGTTGAGGTATGAGATGGTAAATCTAATTAAATAAAATTCTTCATACTTACGTAAATGTTTGCATGTTTAGAATATTAACAGGACATGATTTAATAAAGTAAAAAATATACACTTTTAATCCCTTAACTTTGATCAATGTTTCATTTTGGCCACTTAATTAACTTTAAGGTAATTTTTTTATCATTGGACTATAACACTGTAAAAAGATGTTGATATTAAGATTTTAAATGTTATAAAAAAAATCAAATCTTGACAAACTTTTTATAATAACAATACAACAACAACACCACTTTAATTTCACTAGGTGGGGTCAAATACATGGACCGTATGATGCAGTTATACTCTATCAAAAATAAGATATTTAGATAGATTATTAACTAAATCTCCCTCTATAACCTATTTCATGATAACAATTGTTAAAAAGAAATCATCATTTTGAAACTGAAAATGTTAGGGATAAAGGACCAAAAACATTTAAAAAAATAAATAAATAAAGCAAGGGACCAAATTAATACTTTGTATAAAACTGGAAGTCTAAACGTGTACTTTCAACCTAAAACAAAGGAGAGACGAAGGGTAATATAATGTAGGGTTAAGGTTATTAAATAATAACCTTCAATTTTTCCCAAAGAGTAAAATTAATTATCAACAATTTTTTGTATTAAAAGTAATCATGAACTTTTAAAAATGGATCAAAAGTAATTATGGGCAACGGATGATAACTCTAACATCTTAAAGTGTAAAAATATTCATTAACTTAAAACTAAAAGTGCAAAAAGTAACTATAATTTTTTTCCCGCATGCATAAATAACTTAAAGTTAATTGACTTCTCAAACATTAATTCATAGGTGTTTGTATTGCTTATGTAAGTTAGAGTTCAAGAGGATTTTAATTATGAGATGACTAGTTTTAAGTGCTAGTTGTTGGCTTGTATTATGAGTATTTTATTAATTTGAGAATTAAAATGATAAAAGTCAAATACTGTGAGAAAAATTGGAAGGCAATGGAAGATCGCATATACATATGATAGGGTTGGGATAATCCACGTCCCCCTTAATCATCTTATAATTAAATCCTCTTGGGCTCCAACTTGTATAAACAATACAAAAACTTGTGAATTAATATTCAAGAAGTCAACTTTTAGTTATTTTTATATGCCAAAAAAAAATTTATCGTTACTTTTTGCTCTTTTTGTACAAGTTAATAACTATTTTTACACCTTAAAATGTTAGAGTTAATGCCCGTTAATAGCTATGGTTACTTTTGCTCTATTTTTAAAAAGTCATGATTATTTTTTATACAAAAAATTATTGATGGTTATTTTTGCTCCTTTAAAAAAATTGAAGGTTATTTAAAAACCTTAACTCTATAATGTATGAATGGGACGTGGAATTCATGGTAGTAACAGTGTGATCCTGTGTTTAAAGTGCCGCCAAGTCTTCATCCTCACCTAGCAATTTTCAAAAGAAATTAAAATAAGTTAAACAACCAAGATGCAAGCATCACGTGTATTTGTATTATTAAATAACGAAAATTATAATTAAATCCATTTAAAATACCTAAATTTAAAATTAAGCCTTCACTTTTAACAAATTTTTGATAAGGCCTATAGGCCTAATTAAGGATTTATGAGTGTTGCTTAAATACGATGATGCCCCTTTATGGTTAAAAAATTGAAGATTTTTAATTGCAAGTTCCTCTAGACTTTTAACTTTTAACCCTAAGGCCAGCATTCATGCTTCCATGGGGGATCTCTCAACAAACACATGTAGTGTGCTTTTAAAATTGTAGATTATAAAAAATATTTTTGATTTGCCCAAAAACAAAATAAATCCTATGATCAAGGTGATTATAAATTACCTTCAATGAAAAAAATCATCAATATGGTCATAAAAAGGGAATTAGTGATACGCCACTAGAAATGAATTCAGTCGAAGGGTCAAGGTAAATTTTCTTCTTCTTCTTCTGTTTTTTGCTTAGTGGGTCAAGGTAATTATAAATCTTTGAGCTATAAGATAGTACATTATTAATGATCCTTCTCATTAAAACTGGATAAAACTTTTTGACAAAAAAGTGGATCAAAATTCTTGAACAGAAATTTGAAGAAAAAAAATCTTTGAGCCGATATTATAAATATGTTATAAAATGTAACACCTTTTCGTTTATATTTATATATAATTGAAACTATGAAACCCCAAATAAAAAAAGAATGAAGAGTAGAGAAAAGAACACATCACTACTAAACAAAGCGGTTTAAGCATCGCATCTTTTATAGCACTTTTTAGAAAAAGTGCTACATCATGTGTGTGATTTTTTATTGAATTTTTTTATATAAAAAAGGATTTTAGGTGGCATTAGCTTAAAAAAGCACCACAAGAAGTAAGGGATTTTTTGTGACGCTTGTTCAAGCAAGCGCCACGAAGGGTTATTTTTTTACCTTTTGTGGCGCTCATTTGAATAAGCGTCATAGGAAGTGTGGGGACTTCCTATGACGTTTTCTCAAACGAGCACCACAAAAGGCTTTTGTGTTTTTTTTTTAAAAAAATTATTTTCCTTTTCTCTTCTTGTGACACTTTTTAAAAGAAACGCCACAGGAAGCCCATTTTAAATTTCCTTTTCCCATCCAAACCCTACTTTATTTAGCTTTTCGTTTCACAATAGCTCATTATGTTTTCCCCATTTTTCCAGCATCACGTGTCTTTCAAATTGTTTCTTCATTTTCCCTATCATCTTGGTTCCTACTCCTTTCTCTCATTTTTCCATTTATATATCCACTCCTACTCTCACTTTCATTTCCTCCCCCTTCTCTATTTCATTTGGTGAACATTCATTTGTTTCCTCACTTTCATTTTCTTTGGGCCCATTACCTCTACTCATCCATATTTTAAAGATTTTGTAAGT
Organism: Acacia concinna; assembly: GCA_037177275.1. Taxonomy (NCBI): domain Eukaryota; kingdom Viridiplantae; phylum Streptophyta; class Magnoliopsida; order Fabales; family Fabaceae; genus Acacia; species Acacia concinna. Next base: position 35,825,347 of record JBAGKO010000010.1, read on the forward strand.
ACATCTTCTTTTTTATCTTTTTCTAATTTAAAAGTTATATGTAATCTTATCTTTCTATTTTCCTTTACTAACTTTTTTTCCAAATATTGTGCTTAAGTTTCATCCCATTGTTGTTAAACTTCCTACATACACTATAAGTTTTTTAAATTTTAGCTTATTCTGATTTTTATATGCTGAAAAATAATTGAAATAATTGAAATATTATCAAATATAGGTTGTATGTGAAAACATATAGTGGTTATAAATTTTAGTTCTTGTAATAATTGATATTGAATTGCATAGATAAAAAAAATATTTATTTCACTACTTGTATTTTATTTGTTTTCTTGTGATAATTTCTAATTTATTTTTAACACTTGTATTTTATTTTCTCTATTTTGTTGTTGTATATGTTAATATAAAAATTTATGTTTAAAATGTTGTGAAAAAAATTATAGGTTTCTAAAGGAAAAATATAAAAGAAAACATTTTTTTTTAAAAAAAACAAAGAGCTATGACACTTTTTCAAGAGAATGCCACAAAAAGTTTTTAAAAAAAATTTGTGGCACTTGCTTGAAAAAGAGCCACAAAAAGTGGAAATAGGGACTTCTTGTGACGGTTTTTTAAGTGAGAGCCACAAAAAGGTGTTTTTTTTTTAAAAAAAAGAAAAGGTTATTTTGTGGCACTTACTTGAAAAAGCAACATAGGAAGTGTAGGGATTTCCTGTGACGCTTCAATAACCTATTATGGCATTAAGACCGGTGGCGTTTTTTCAACCCACATATATACAAAAATGAGCATCATTTGATTGTTTTTTGTAGTAATGTATGAATATATCAGTAAAATCAACAAATTTATAAAGTCCTAATCGGGCCTTCTTAAAGATAAGTGCATGTCTGATTTTAAATTTAGGTATTTAAAATGAATTTAAATGGAATTTTTCCTATTAAATGTAGACGGAAAGTTAATTATATGGTTTCCTTCAAGTAAATATGAATAAATCCTCAACTTCTTCCATTCCCATGGTAAGGGATATATACATATAATGGTGGAAAGGCACAATTTAGGGGTTTGTTTTGATTCTAAAGCTAAAACTCCCTATCTGTTTTGTCTCACAAAATTTAATCTTTTTTTATTAACTATTTATATTAATTAATTGTATATATATTATACAGGATTTTGATCAATATCATTGATTGAATAAGATACTATCAAAAACTAACACATTTTACTATTAACTTAGACAGCTATGTTAATGTTAATGAATTATTTATATTTAACTACTACATTATGATCCTAGAGAGTATTAGTTTTGATCTATCAAAAAAAAGAAGAAAAAAAGAGAGTATTAGTTTTGAGATTGTACAAAGCAAAAATGGAAACGTTTACCTTTGTTTATTTATTGATACACCAGTTTACATTTTTTTTTTTTGTAGTCATTAGAAACAGAAACATCATAGGATTACTAGGACCCATGCATGCTGCCACGCGGCAGATTTGGTCCCACCCACACAACAACACTACTGTGTATTGACCAAAAAACGTGTTTCATTCATAAGTAAAGTGATAAGCCATGTTTTGAAAATCAGACCAGCGTGATGGTTTGACCTAGAAAACTGCAAATCGGCTAGAAAACCGGTTTGTCTGACCGGGTTACTGGCTATTCAAAATTGCATACCTTTAAACATTTATATTTAATTCTACACATCTCTAAAAATTATATATTAGGACTTTATAGAAATCTTGAGGTGTCTACTTTCTATTGCAAAAGTATTCACTTAAAAAAAATATTATCATTTGATTATAAAAAATTTTCAAATACAAAAATTATTTGGAAAAGTCTACAAATATAATTATTTTTAGTATTTTTAAGACTCAAATATTCCAATTCCACTTCTTAAGACTTCATTTTGATGTCGTTGAAATTTACTTTCTCATCAATTTAGTCCCAAGTTAGCTCTAATTTGACCACTAATCCTTAACTCAATCCCCCATAAGTTCAATGACTGATCTGGGTTTTATTTTTTTTCATAATCTTAGCGATAAGTACCAATACTGCATCACTATTTACTACAGCGCTTAGTCCAAATCTAACTTTGATTGTTCCTACTAATTGTTTTACTTTTATTTTTTAAGAACTTATTTAAATATGTATAAAATCTAAAAGAAAAATAATTTCTTGATCAATTTTTGAAAAAGAGCCTTTTTTTTTCCACTTAAAAATCCAAACGTGGTTGGTTCAGTACAAGGTAAGAAATTGCTTTAAAGATAAAGGATCTGATGACAAGTTATTAGGCTTTCATGAAAAAGTTATCACTTTGAAATATATAATTTACAACTATCATTAACATGCTATACAAATAAATATATCTGGGATAAGAGAGAGTAAGAACAAGAGTTAGAGGAAAGAATATTCAAGAGAAAAGAGGAGAGAATTCTCATTCACTTGTTGAGTTACAATGCATAGACCATGCTTCTATTTATAGGCTTTAAGGAGTTTTATACCATAAGCCATATTTAATGAAATATTGGGAGCATACAAGAAATTTGGAGACCAACTAGCAATAAGCTTAGAGAACAAGCTTCTTAGCTTAACTTGATGAGGAAGCCTTTTGTTGGCTTTGAGAAGAAGCTTCTTGTGAGTCAATGGACATCCACATAATTAATATTCATAACACTTTCTCTTGGTTGTCCATTATGAATGTGCCTCATTAAAAACTTTAACTAGAAAAAACCCAGTGAGACAAAAACCTAGCCAAAGAAAAGAGTACATCATTTATTTGTACACTTCTAGTGCTACCTCATTAAAAACCTCTTCTAGAAAAACCCAATGGGACAAAACCTAGATAAGGAAAAAAGTGTGCAGCTTGTACTAACTCCCCCTATTGACAACTTCAGTTGAGATCTTTGAGTCTCTGATGACCGATTGCATGGACAAGTTTTTTAAAGATTATTTTATATATCACCATGAAATAGTTGCACCTCCACATGTAAACAAATAGCCAGTTTTGATTTACTATCATGTGGATTATACAAAAATCCATCATAAGCATAACCATATTTTATGGTTGGATACATTTGAGTAGAATAAGCCCATGTCCATAGTGTTTTTGAAGTAATGAAGAATGTGCTTCACTCCTTTTTAATGTCTTCGTGTTGATGAAGAACTATATTTTGCTAATAAGCTAACAACAAATGATATATCAGGACATTTGTAATTACCAAGATACATTAGTGCTCCAATAGCACAAAGGTATGGTTCTTCTAAACCATGTAGTTCTTTATCACCTTCTTTGCTTAATTACTCATGGTCTGAATAGGTCTTATCCACTTTTAAAGACCTCACAACCATTGGGGTATATAATGGACACAACTTATCCATATAAAAATTCTCTATGACTTTCTTTGTGTAGATTTTTTGTGCTCAGTCTGTATCAAGACAGAATTTTGGTTCTCCCAAATCCACTATTTCAACGTCTTTATTTAAGCAATTAATTTCCTTTAGAAGCTCTTTAGGAGTTCTATAGATGTTGCTATTATGAACATAAACGGCAATTATAACAAACTCACTTCCAGATCTTTTCATAAAGATGTATGGTCATATCAAATTGTAGTTGTATCCTTCTTGCAACATATATTCACTAGGATAATTATGTCACGTATGCCTTGATTGCTTTAGGCTATACAGGGACTAATTTAACTTAATTGAGAATTATTCTTGAGAACTTGAATTGGATGCTTCTAGCATCTTGAGTCCTTTGAGGACTTATGCTTCTTGCACCTTGAGTCCTCCAGAGACTTGTGCTTCTGGCACCTTATGTCCTTCGGGGACTTGTGCTTATGGCACTTGATAGTAAAGTTTTCACTCACAATCCTCATTTTCATTCTATACATCATACACTACTACAAAAAGGAGATATAACGTCTGTAAGAAATGTCCGTTTTTTTTAAAAAAAAAGTTAAAAGTCATGCGTGGCACAATGGTAAATACAAAGGGGAAAATTTTTAAAAAATAACGTCTAGTGGGGGGAAACAGATGCAGGAACCTACATCTGTTATTAAAAATAGACGCACAAATCTTGTGTCTATTTTTCAAAAACAGACACACTTGTGTGTCTATTTTTGAAAAAAATGACGCAAATCGTTATCACATGGCGTCTGTTTTTACAAAAAAAGACACCATATGGCACCACCGACACTCTACCACCCTGTCTACTGCAGCTTCTGTAAGTCCACAATGTCTAACACTCCGATGGGATGGCACATTTAGCGTCTTTTTTATGAAATAATGGACGCAATTTTTTTATTCCCACCACTATTTCCCTCTTATTGTTCGTCTTCTCAATTACTTCCATCCTATTCCTTCGTCTTCAACTATTGTTCTCTGAAATCTAAACGATTTCTCTCTTTTTGATAGTGGCGACCTCCTTCCTTGACTACTCTTGTCTTGCTTTAATATTTCACAGCATCCCTCCCTAACCCTGTTATGCTCGCTTCTAGCTTGCTCCTATTTTTCACGCCAGCCATTGATGTAAGCTTACACACCACCAGTGTCTCCTCTTTCAAATACTCTCCAACAATGCTTTTCGACAACAAGATACATCAAAATTTGTGAAGCATTTGCTATAACAGCTAGTAACGGGTATGAAAAATTTTACATAATTTTTCCTTTATCATTTAATTTTACATTATAGTAGTTGAATATAAATTTTATTTTTTCTTTATTATTAAATATTAGTTTTGATATGAATTGCTTCTGTTAAGATATGAGCTTCTATTAAATTATATATCACAAACCAAGGACCCTTCTATTGCTTCTGATTATTTTCATTAGGATTTGTGTAAGATATTAGATAGTTGGATATTATGTTGAATGGTGTATTTCTAGTGGATGGGTGCTATAAAATGTTAGATTGGATGTGTAATCTAGCTTTCTGGTGGTGGATGTTGAATGCTGTAAAATCTAGCTTTCTGTAATTGTATTCTATGGTTGAGTTATTGCATGAATAGGTAAAAAAAATTGTTCGTCTGTTTTTTGCAAAAACAAATGCATATTAAAAATAAAAAAAATTGTGCGTCTGTTTTTTGCAAAAAACATATGCCTATTTAGGTGTATGCTTTTCCATAAATGGACGCTTAATATTAGCGTCTGTTTCAACACTAATCTTCTTTTCGTTGAACTTTTTATGTCTCCCGCATAGACGATCGCTTGAAAATAGACTCAGAAAGTGTTTTAAAATAGACGTTAAAACACTTATTTGTAGTAGTCGTATGCTATATTATAAGCAAAGATGTCGTCAACATTAACTTCATTTCAATTCCATTGAATTCCATCCATACATAATTTATTGAGATCTCATTATTTTCACACATTTCATGTACCTTGGTCTCTTCTGGGACTACTAGATTCTCTTCTAGAGATAATAACTAGTTAGGATATGACTCTTATGGAGCTAATAACTCTTTAGGAGATAGCTCTTCAGGAGCTAATAACTCTATAGGAGATGGCTCTTCAAGAGCTAATAACTTTTTTTAACTATCCTCTATTTGACCATCTATATTCTTAGCTCATTTTCTCTTTTGAGGATTTTTATCTTTGGAACCGATGGACTTTCCATACTTCAGGCGTCTTTAGATTTATTTATAATAATTTGTCCTTTAAGGACATCAATTGTGATAGAAACATTAGTAGCTAGGATATATGACTTTGTCACATTCTTTAGGTCAGTAAATACTTCTAGCATTTGATTAGCTAAATTCTACACATGAATTATCTTTTGAACTTTTAGTTCACATTGTTTTGTACGAGGATCAAAATGAGCCAATGATGATTCATTCAAGCTAATCTCTTTTACTGAACTGCTTATTTTCTACCCTTAATGTTGAGAAAAGTGATTCATTAAAATGATAATTGGAAAATGTGCCATAAATAAATCTTATGTAGATGGTTATAAATATTTTATAATTGAAGGAGATTCATACCCAACATATATTCTCATACTTCTTTAAGGACCCATTTTGGTGCGTTGTGGTGGTACTACTGGCACATATACTTAACACCCAAAAATTCTTAAATGGGAAATATTAGGTTCCTAACCAAAAATCATTTGTAAGGGGGAGACCTTTGGATAATATGTTGGCATGATGCGTATTAACATTGTTGCATGTAAAATGACATGACCCCAAGTAGAAATTGGGAGATTAGATCTCATAAGTAAAGGTCTTACAACCATTTAACCAATGATTCTGCTAATCTATTTTTGCGTATCAACATGAGTTACAGGATGTTCAACGTCAATTCCAAGAGACATACAATATTTATTAAAAGCTTGTAAAGTTAATGCACCAGTATAATTAAGGCACATTTTCTTGACAGGATAATCACGGTAATATGCTCTTAATCTAATCAATTAAGCAAGCAATCTCACAAACTCCAGGTTGTGAGAAGATAAACATGTGACCATTTAGTTTATGCATAAATTAAAACCATATGGCAACTAAATGGTTTGCATGGTAAGTGTATTGGCCCACAAATATCTCCCTGCATCCGTTCTAGAAAAGTGAGAGATTTACTTCTTATTTTGCTTGGTGAGAGCTAAATAATCAAATTTCTTTTGGAACTTGCAATATATGAAAAATCATGGGCTTGTAGTATTTCTTTTACATACACTTTAGGATATGCCCACATAAATTCCCAATTATTTTTTGCTTCATGATTTACACGAGATGGCCTAACCGGTCATGCCAAACATTAAATTCATTAGTAAACTTCTAGTTTA
>JBAGKO010000010.1:35836845-35849011 GCA_037177275.1 Acacia concinna
TGTTGTGAATTGCGAAACTGGTGTTGTGAAAAATTCAGTGGCATTTTCGTAATTACCTAAAAAATACAAAACAGACTGATTTGAGATTTTTAGATTTCGTTGTACTGAATTGTCTTTTCTTTATTTCACTTGTCTTTTTTAGAATTTTCCCTTTTTGAAACAAATTTAATATTTTTAACTTCTTTTTATGAATTTATTAGAATTGTTAGTTGGTAGTTTGTAATAGGTGAAGTGTATATACATATTTTGACAAAAAAAAAGAAGGTGTATATACATGTATATGTTTTAAACCGAATAATACTACTCTCCCCCTTTTGGCACCTCAGGGGACTCAAAACCCAAACGCCGAGAAGACGATGAACTGAAACTTAACGCTAGAGAGAGAGAGAGACGGAGAGATCGGATACAATCTGGCTCCCTCCGGAGCAGCGTGCTTGAATTTCATCACAAGGCTTGCTCCTTTTTATATCTTCTTCACCCTTGCTGCTAGCTCCAACTGCTTCGTTGGCTAGTTGATCCATGGATCCATTGGCTTCCACTCGGATCGACATCTTTGAGATATATCGTCGATACCGTGGTGAGTTACTTTTTTAGACACTTCACTTCGATTTCATCGGTTTTTCGGTCCCAGAAAATTATGGAATTGGGTTATTTACCGTACTAGCTAGCCTTCTTCTCCTTCTTCTTTCCCGTTGAGGCTCAAAGATCGTATTGGTTTGCTGCCATAATTTGTTTCTGAACTCCATGTTTAGCTTCTTGGCTATTATGAACGATAGGTCTTTTCTTTTTTCTTTTCTTATTCGCTCACCATTCATTGTCAACACCACGTTCGGTGCAATTCGATGGCATCTTTGATGTCAGGGTCTAAAAACAGAGTATTTTGCTACGACGCATGCAATTGGAGATGTTTCCTTTCTAAATGAATTCTATCTTAAAAGAAATCTTGAATGCTGAGGGCTTTATTTTTCAGTGCAATTTGAAAGTAAAGTATCATCCTTTGTATTGCTGCGTAGAGTTGGGTCTGAGACCCAGAGTAAGGAAGTTCCTGGTGCTTTGTGGTTATATATGTGACATTTGAGCATCTTGTGCAGACATTAAAACGGGAAATACTCATCTACAAGCGGAAGAGGGTTACAGGCAAGACAGTGACCTTCAGAAGGCTAGACACTCGAGGGAGGCATTGTCACAGCTCTTAAAATTAGCAGAGTCCAGAGTTCGTATAGGGTATGGATGTGTCCTTTTTTGCAGATTTCTGGAAACTTCAAACTTCCGTTAGGAATTGATATTAAAACCATGCACGAGAGTTTTCACCAACATGAATGAACTGTCTGTTATAAATTTTCCATTTCATTGCCCTGTCGTTCCTGTCTGTCTTTGCTTGGTGCATAACTTGCAGATGTTGCGGAATGTAATCTTATTTCTGTTTTAGTTTCCAAAGTTTTGGAACCATGTCGCTGAAACTGTTCCTTTTTTTAATAAATAAATTCAATGAAAATCGAGGTGGGGCATGAGAGATTTTTCATTGTTTCTCTGACAAAAGAGAAAGAAACTTTTATCTCAGCAACTTACTTTCTTTAATAGTATATTGGAAGAGTTGGTTGTGGATAGAGAACACTGGTATCATGATTCATGTAGCTGACCCACTCTTCTTGTTATTACCATGAGTGATATCAATCAATACTATTGTTGCACTATTTTCCTTTTTCTATGATTGTATATTGTGATGAGCTTAATTATTGTATACTAGTTGATTAACTAGTAATGATTATTAATTATACACAGTTACACACCGCAATGTAATCCTTATTGAACTTATGCTTCCATATGAATGATTTGTTTATCCAGGCAAGCAATTGTCATTTTTATACAGGATAAATATAAAAATGCATTATATGAACTTAGCAAAAATTGCATTATACAGGATATTTTCTTTTCTGATTCTAACTATCTTGAAACATTATACTTGCCAGGGTAACAATTTTTGATGAACTCTTAATGCTCATGCCTAGGCTTGGCTTGACGGTAAGCTTTGCTATGACATTATTCGGTTCTGCATTTTCAGATATTTTGCTCTGTAAGATAATGTTTTGCTCTCTTTCTGCAACTATTATCACTACACTGGTGTGTCCTATATGTCATTTTGTAGTCTAAAATGAGTTTTATTAGGATAAAATAAATGGAACAAGCATCCCAGTATCTGCGAGAAGAGGAAACTGGACAACAAAACTCAAACAGTATAATTTTACAGTCAGTTTGAATTTCAATATTAGAAACACTAGTAACAATATCCTTTCCAAGACAATAAAGCATAGCTAAATGAACACTTCTATCACAGAGGCTTTAAGGTTTAAAAGCTTCCTATAATGTTTCTGGCATTCCTTTCTCTCTCGAAACTATGACTACCGAAGCATGGTACATCTTCACATGTTCTTGCCTTCACTCTTACTACTAATGACTAAACATATGATGGCAGTCATTCACAGAACTTCAAGCATGGAAAGGTATACCCACATTTCTCTAGAAAACAATATCGGGCAACATCACAAAACATAGGTGACAAAGCAGTTGGAAGACAGTGAATTTTTTAGATGATGTAAGCATCTATGAATGAGTCTGGTTGGAGTACCCTAGAATGACTTTTTTCAATCACTTTTACACTTTGCAAGGCAAAACTCTTTCACATATTAACCTTATATAACGCAAAATCAATTCTTCACAACTAATCCAAGTACCCACTAATACTTTATTAGAGTCAAGTTTAGCTGCAAAGTTTAGTAGAGTTAATATGTCAAGCACTATAGATGAAACTGAAGCTTTAGGGTTTTAGTTAAGATCCTTTAAACCTCAATAACATATTAAGTTGATGGCAATGAGGACTGGGATAATGTATAGACTATATGTCTTTTCTGCCTGAAGTATGGACTATTGAACTACTTGTCCAATTTCTATGGAAATTATGCTATTTTGTGTAGTAGGAAGATGGCCTGAACTAATAAAGAACTATAGAAAGATTAGTATAGTGGCATCTCTACCACTGTGACTGAAACTTTTGGAAATTGGAAATGGTGAAATTTTAAAAGTTTGTGCTTTCTTTGTAGGATAAATAAAGAGAAAGAGCATGATACAAGGAATATTTTGTTCATCTACTCGGGGTTTTGTTTGATAACTTCTCTAATTCAAATATGGGTTCTGTAGGTGGATTTTCCAGAATTCTCTTGCTTCTATGATTTTGTTTTCTTCATGTGTCGAGAAAATGGTCAAAAGAATATTAGTAAGTATTCAAGTTTATTTCACTCCACTCAAATGTTTTGTTATTCTCACAAATTCGTGAATCAGTAAATATTGTCTTGCATTTGTTTCTTTTCTTTTCTTTTACCTTAATAATCTACAGCTGTAAGCAGTGCAATAACTGCTTGGAAATTGGTTCTGGCTGGGCGGTTTTCACTACTTGGCCAATGGTGTGACTTTGTTGAGGTACATTAATGCTTATTTGCTGAAACTTGATGCTTAGATATGTTGTAGACTTGTTTTCTTCTGCCAAGCTAAATTGTTCCTTGTAATATCAGTAAGAAAAAACTTCTGGTTGTCTCTCTTCATGTGAGGCATATTAATTGCACTTGGCAACTCTCTTAGAGAGGTAGTTAGACTACATGTTTACTATTCCAAATCTATATCACTTTGGTTAGATGTCTTTTTTAAATCTTTATATATTTTTGCCCACCCTTTCTTGCTGGTGTCTTTAACATCAGTACAAAGTCGTTCTTTGAGACTTTGAGTTTAAAAGAGTAATATTTCCAAACACCAGAGTGCTTTTGTGGCAGGACAGAAAATTGTAGACATGGCTGTGGTGGCCAATGAAGCTTGGATGGTTTTAAAAACAATGAGCAAATGATTGCTGTTAGTGTGGATTTGGGAAGGCCAATGATAGGCTTAGTTTGGGTTTATCAAATAGGTCCAAATTAGATTAATGGCTTCCATTCTTTTGCAGTATCTCCTGCTGCTATTACTGGTGAGTGGGAGTATTGATTGTCATTTGGTTGGAAGGGGTTGGATTTTTCGTGTTTCCAGTTACATTATGGCCATATTCTTAAACTATGAAAAAACATGAATAGTTTGTTCAATGCTTTGTCTTTCCTTCAGTTTCAGTTCTCCAAGGTGGTGTCTGGTATTTATATTTATTTTTCCTAGAGGAATCAGATGTAATTTTGCCCAGTTGGGAGGATATAGCCTTTAAATTCTGTTAGCTCTTAATTTTGTAAAATATTGAGTTTTTATATAAAGTTCATATGTCCCAATCTACTCCATCCTTTAAAAAGTTATCTAAAGCCTTTTTCTTTAAAGTAATGTGCTACAAATTTCGTGCTACTGCTACGATGCCTATATCATATACGCAGGCTGCCTTGTAGTCTTGTCACCTCCCTTGAAATTATGTGGAGACACTAGCTTGGTAATTGTGTCCTTTGACAAAATCGGTTTTGCCAATTTGTCAGCTTATACACTGCCTATCCCAAGTTTTATTGGTAATTATGAATGCATTTTGTAATGTTATCCCAAGTGACCTTGTGTGCAAAATTTTGCTTCGCAGGAATCAATTAGTTTTTTTTTTTTTTTTTTGGTTTTTTCCTTCTAATATGGAATACCAATTGTTATGTCTGTTCTGGTTTGTTTTGTTCCTTTACAGTAATTCTGGAGTAGTTCATATTTAAGACTTCTGCGTACTGAACTTAATGTTAATAGGATATCTATTTTGTCCTTCCTGGTGAACATTTGTTTTTGAACAGCCAATTTTGTGATTAGCTTTTCTCTTGAAGAAACTGATCTATTGAATTCTGTTTAGAAAAATCAACGATACAACATCTCTGAGGACACCTGGCAACAAGTGCTAGCTTTCAGCTTGTGTACACGTGAAAATCTGGAAGGGTACGATCCTGAAGGTATTGTTATGATGTGCTTTAGCTTGATATTTAGATTTATGTACACAAACACTGCTCTTTTTGTGCAGCGTATTTACAATTTTACATTTTGTGACAATACTTGCATGGTTTATTGGTTCCCTTGTGCTTTTAACGTTGAATAATGCATATGCTAATCTTTCTCTTCTCTGCTTGATGACATCAAATATTTACAGACATTGGCTAAATTGTGCATGTCTCTTCTTGTTGAAGAAAAATTAGGTGCTTAATGGGAAAAACTAGATACTAAGGGCTTGTTTTATTTTCTGTTTTCAGAACAATTTTTTATTTTGAAAACAAAGAAATTAAAAAACCTGTTTGAAAATGTGTTCTAAAGAACAAAAAATTAAAAAGTTCTGAAAAACCTAAACACAAAAACATTTTTTTAATGTTTTGTTACCTTTTTGTTCTACAAAATTAAAGAAATGGCGGAGAGCATTATGATTTTATCAAGGACCATTATATAAATAAAGGGTTAAAACAATCTTTAGTCCTTTTAGTTTGCTTTCATTACCCTAACCCTAAAACATTGGTTCCTGTAATGTAATAAAAGACAGGCCCTAGGTATTCTGTTGTGTTTAAAACATTGGTCCCTCAATTTTACTCTACAGAAGTCTTTTAAGAACGTCAAAATAGAGAATATAATCAAACTGGCTCCAAGTATTTTTTTGGCCATATTGTTTTCCTAGCATCTACTTTTTCCTTCCCCTTCTTCAAGTTCGTCCTCAGTTCTGAATAATCTAAGTCACTGAAGTTCTCTATCTTTTCGCTATAAGTTTCTGCAGTGCGTAAATTAAAAGTCTTTTCTTTTTGCGGAAAAACTAAAACCAGAAGGTGGCACAAAGTGAGTATATGGAGTGTGAATATGTTACTTTTTTGTATTCAATATCTGGATTGCGTACAAGTTGATATCAGCTATGCATTCCCTGATGCCTGTCTTTTGTTAATCCGTACAAGTTGCAATGAACATTTTTATTTCATACTGCGATGGGCAAGCTTGTATCCCACTTTGTGATTCTGCATTAAAAAAGCTGTATTTTTTTTTTTTTTGGTGTTGGGGGGGTAGACATGTTATTTTGATCACTAGTGAATGATAATTTCTTTTGTTTTCCTTACAGGTGCATGGCCTATTCTCATAGATGATTTTGTTGATCATATGTACAGGTTTATTATTATTATTTTTTTGGATCCAAACTCCAAAGAAATCATTTAATGCTTGTGTTTTATAATACTCATTACAAACAGAATAATGTCTGGCAAATTTGATTATTTAGTTAGGAAAATTGTATCGTTCTAATAAATTAATCACCTTAGTTTCAAAGAGGTGTCCTGCCACCTCCATACCATTGTCTAAATTAGTCAATGGTTGAAGAACATTAAAGTCTGCAAAATAAAAGTTTGTCAGTGCTCTTCTGGGTGCATTTTGGACTGTCTGCCATTATAACGCTGTCCTTTGGCTTATTTGAGTAAATTTGTACTATTCTTTATATTTGTCATAATTCAGTTTCTTCTTTCCCTAGGATTGATTAAACATTTGTTTTTTTCTTTATTTCATTATTTAGGTGGAAACTGCATCACTATCAAACGAGAAATGAAATTCTTTGTAAAGATGGCCTTATTCTTTTAATGAGTGATTTGATTAATATTTAGTTATTTACATTTGACACATCAAACAATTTGTGACTGCAGTTATCACCCGACATAATTAATACTCACATCCGCCATCCTTTCAAGACATCTTTGCCTTGTTACATAATTTTTTCTTTTCTTGTTTTCTTTTTTTGGCAATAACCATTATGTTTTAAATATATCATCATGCAGATCCTCAGGATCATCTTATGATTATTCCAACTTACAATGTAACTGTGGTGACCCCGAATCACAATTGTGCATTTTTGAAGACTTGGTTCCCGGTGGGTTGAATGAACCTGTGGTTATTTCTGATTTCATGGATTTTTTTTTTTTTTGCCAGACTGATTTTATGAATTTGAGTCTTTGTGGAACATAAACCAGTATCTGATTATAGTTTCCTCGCAGGAATGAGAAATTTATCTGGTTTAAAGAGGAAGGTACCAAATGACAAAGGGAAACACGATATGGAGGCCATATATAATCCCATCTCTGATGCAGCTGACTTGAGCCCCTCAAAAAGAAGTAGATGGAGTACTCAAGATGCTATGGAGGATTGTAATGGAATTGCCAGAAATAATAGCCCTTTGTGTTCATCTAAATCCCCATGTTCAGTGGAGCGGTGTCTGTCAAAGGGCTTTGCAGGTCTTCTCTCAACACGTTAATTTGTGTGGTTTGGTCAGAGGAAAGGAGGGCGTCCTATATATGAAGCGCCAATTGTGGTTGAGGTATATAAACTATTCATACAGGAAATGATTGAAGTTTATTTTTTGCCCTTTTGAAAATGGGCTGTTATGTCTGGATTACAATAATGTAGTGTGTAGCTGGTGAGTGTTTAATTGACCCATTGATAAAATCAATAAAGAAGCTTTAAATTTGTTCTTTTTAAGTCTGTTATCCAAGCACATGTTTAATATGTGGTTGCTCTCAGAAGTTATGTGAAATCCTCGGTAATCAAGACTTGTATACGATTAAAAGAGTCTGTTGGGCTGTGACTTATGAAAAGTAGTTTATTTGGCTTATGTGGCTTTTGATAAATATAGCTTATTAGAAGTCAATTGTGTTTGGATTGGGAGTAAAAAAAAATAACTTATGAGAGAGAGAAAAAGTCACTTCTTTTGAGAAGTCACTTTTTTTTGTTTATAAAAAAAGTAACTTCAGAAGTTACAGTCAAACACTTAAATTCAGAAAAGCTATTTTTTTCTGCGGAAAAGTCAAAAGCCCCTGCCAAAAGTTCCTGCCAAACAGGCCCAAAATGCATATACCCCTATGCAAGGGAGGTTAAGAGTTATTCTGTAATTCTATGGGGGAGAATATAATATATGATAACAGCTATTGCAGCGTAGTATATATAGCATTTGATAAAAAAAGTAGTATATATAGCATTGATTCCTGAATTTGGTTGAACTACAATCTGATCACTTTAAGTCTCACCCTCGTCTAGAGAAATGTGTATCCGACCAAGACACACAGATTGTACATTATACTGTATAAATTAGCTAGTGATTGACAAATGTGTACAGGTTGTTGAAGTGCAATATGAAGCGTGGGAAAGAGAAACATACGATTCGATTGTATTGTAAAGGACGATGGAGCTGCAATTGCATGCGATGGGAAGGCAACTTTTAGGTTGAAGCACAGGGCTAAATAGATGATACATACGGATATAGGGTCGTATTAATTAATACCTTATGACACAGTGGCTAATGCAGTGGCCTGTGTTTCAATTGTTTTGAATGTCACGTCACGTGATTGGCCTCAAATCAGAAATCCTCTTATAATAAATTCAGCTAATCCATCAAAGAGAGGAATGGAAGTGATTGACACGGGAGCTCCTCTAAGTGTTCCAGTCGGTGGAGCAAGCTCTCTTATTAAGGTACTAGAGGCTCACTAAACTATTGAGAAATGGCTTTCGGCCAAACTAACATATAAGTTTCTCCCGAAACAACGGATTCCTCACCCTCAGGAGCCTTTTGCCATTTTTCGTCTTTAATGAAATCAGCTTCACCTCATTCGTCAACTCTATATGATAAGAATATTTCTGTCTGCTCTCACACCCTACTTTTAACTAACTATTAAGGGCATCCCGTTGCGCGGTTTCATTAGAAAATACTCAGTTTTCGTACAATGTCTTGCAATTTTTATTTATTTATTTAAATAAAGTGCAATTTTAATAATAAAGTTTTATTTCTATGAGCGGCTACGCTGACAGTTATATTTTGAACGATGTAAAGGTAAATATAATATTTTAAAATGGTGTAATTTCAACAATTTCATTAAATTGGTCCAAAAATCTTGAAGGGAGAACAAATGGATCTCGCACAAAACAGTAATGAAGTTTGGATCAACCTAACAGAATTATTAAAATTGCACCCTTTTTTTAAAAAAGAAAATTGTAAAAACTCTTGCGTACCCTTTAAAACTTAAGCCGAAAAACCTTATAGGCGTAAATTAAATTCAGCTTGTTATATGCTCACAATTCTCCAAATACTTATTTCACAATAGCATCCTGAAGGCTATAACTGCAACTGATTGGAGAAATCCTACAGAAAGCCCTCCCTTTAAACTGTCAATATACTTCTTTGACAGAATCGCAACCCTAAAACCACTCTAGCATGATCTTAACTCCTCGTTGATTACGTGCCCAAGATTTCACCATTGGTATTTGGCAGCAACAAGGACTTCCTCGTATTGCAGAGCAGCGTGGTCCCAACTAAGATCTTGGGCCATCCCTCGTCTCTGAAGCCCTTCCCAGCTCTTTTTGTATTCCCTGTAGGTCAACAAGCAACTCCCTAACGCATTTATCAGCTTGTTTGATTCTGCTCTATCAAATGTCCATCCAAGGCCTGTCTCATTAAATGGATCAAAAGGCTGCACAGTATCTCTCAGCCCACCAACAGCATGCACCACAGGAACTGTTCCATAATTCATAGCATAGAGTTGGTTCAACCCACATGGCTCAAATCTTGAAGGCATCAGCAATATGTCTGCGCCTGCAGTTATCCTGTGAGCCATCTTCACCGAAAAACCAACCCATCCCCTAATTTTGTCGTTGTGCTGACATTGAAATTGCTTAAGCATTTGTTCTAGGTCAGGCCTCCCAGTGCCCAACATGACTAATTGAACATTCTGGCCCACCATCCAGGGAACTGCTTCAGCGATGAGATCAACACCTTTTTGGCCATCTAATCTTCCAATGAAGCAAATTACTGGGATGTCCTCACGAACAGGCAAACCAAGCTCCTTTTGCAAGGCGGCTTTACACTGAGGCTTGCCGGTCTGCAGCGTCTCAAGGGAGTAGTTAGTGTAACCATCAGATTTCAAATGAACATCAAACTCAGGGTTCCAATCTTCGTTATCAATTCCATTCACTATGCCTCTCAACTTCCAGTCATTCTCATTTATTATTCCATTCAAGCCCCAACCACCTTCAGAAGTTTTAAGCTCCCATGAATACCCATGACTAACAGTAACCACACGGTCAGCTGTCTTTAAACCAGCTGCAAAGATATTGAAGTGATCACCACCAACGGGATCATATAATTTAAAGAGGTCTATGTAGTGTTCAGGTAAATCCGCATACTTGAAATCATCAACTGGACCACGACCCTGCACAGAAAATAATTGTGTGAATACTCCTTTACAACAAATAGAAAGCCGTTAAAACTCTTTGATTAATAAGAATTTAAATATAGCTTGAGTCTGGCTCAACTGCTAGGAGTCTCTTATTCTGTGACATATTTGCTTTAAGATATACTACCTTCATTCCTAATTATAAGACCTCATTGACTTTTTTAGAGAATCTTAGGAAAATCTTAAAAAAGCTATTTACATTATTTTTCAGATATTAAAATTTATCTTTTTCTTCAATTTATATTGTTTGACTTATAAACTAATATCTAATGTAATAAAACACAATATATGATATGATTAAATAATATAATTTTAGCTTTCTTAGGATTTTCCTAAGATTCTCCAAAAAAGTCAATAGGGTCTTATAATTAGGAACGGAGGGAGTAACTCACAAGCATTACAATAAATTATATTCTTCTGATGGGTAAAATTGTTTGAATTCTTCTAAACATTTGCAGCAATAAGAATGGAGCTCTTGCCAACAAAAGTTGGTCCAATTGGTAAGTAGTTGCCCCATAACCTACACGGTCATGAGTTTAAATCCCGATTATCAGTAGTAGATTTCATACACAATGCTCAATTATGGAACCTATATCATCAGAGAAGGGGATACATTCAAACATTTGGCAGTTCCCTCCAGTCAATCACAATAATTTGAATCACACAATGGTCAAAAGATATCAGGTCGGGGCAACAGTTTGGAGCATAAATGAATTGTCTCACAAGTGTAATAACAAATTTTCATTCTGTTTTTTGCCACAATAATCAATTTTTATTCCGTTTGTTTAATATTCCTGATTTTGGGATTTCATAGGAGCATAGATTGAATTGAGTGGCAGATCCGTTGCAATTTCTCCCTTTCATGTACCTATGCCTTCTACCAAAAATAAGCAAGCAATTAGAGAACATTTAACTCCGACTCTCTTCATTAAGAATATTAGGCTCTGTCATGGGCAAAAAAAAAAAACAGAATATTAGGCTCTGCGTGTAATTGAAAATTGAGATCACCCAGTATGTCGTTCAAGTTCAATGAAACAAGTACACCAGATGTACTGGATAAAAAATGTATAAAACTCTAGTTGCCTCCTTCTTCACTTTCTAGAACGAACAAAAACATATTAAAATCATTAGCATGACAGAGAGGTCACCTGGTGAGCTATGTTATGAATCACAAGAACAGATCTTGTAAACTTCATTAAACCATTGTCACGATAATATGCCTTGAGATAAACAGGCAGCAACGCAGTATGCCAATCATTTGCTATGAAGACCAAATTTCCATCTCCATAGCAAGTACCGCCACAGGGAACATACCAAGGAACCTGAAAAGTGTTTACTTCTGTCACTCTACTCATTCATATGATAAATTGACTAATATATCATTTGATAGGAAGTTATCCAATACAAGCTTTGACTTCTGTTAAGTATAATTTTGACGAACCACATAACCACTCTGATCTGAGATAATCCAGTGAACATAATTTTTAAGATGCATCCATCCTTGCAGGCTGGATCATTTGCTTGAGGACCAAATTATAGTGCTCCTGGTGAAGGTGCATCATATATTTACAGAATTTTCAGTGTTGAAATTCATGAGATTGATGGTAAGTTCAATAGGCCACAGAAACAGTTTTTAATGTATGCTACCGAAGATAATAGAATAGTCAAAGCAGTGTAGAGACAATTAATATGGGAACTTCAAATGTTGTAGTTATGGGAACTTGGGAAGTTTAACATGAGAGGGCATGCATTATAACATGTTAAGTGACACTGAAGAACAAATTTTATTAGAGCAATGCACTATTTCATTTAATCCCCACACTATAATGTAGAGTGATGAGACTTCAACTTGGATGGGTTAGACTATTTATAGTCCAGAATCTGACATCCAAGCTTGTTTGTTTTTAACAGACATGAAATATAACGCATAATTCACTATAAGAGATCGGAAG
>JBAGKO010000010.1:35859950-35873236 GCA_037177275.1 Acacia concinna
AATTAGTTTAGTTAGTAATTAGGAAATTACTTAGGAATGCCAAATAATAGCTCCTTGAGAGAAGAACGATTGGTTGCCCACTATACTGCATATTAGGTGCAATCATCTTACGGTCGAAACAGGCGACAGTTTCCGGTCCGATCAATTCCAATTACGTAAAACATGCATCGTGTCTTCACAGATCCCTACACAGGAGTAGCAATTAGAATACCCTTGCAAACCTCTGATCATTCTCATTGAATTAGTCATAAGTCTTCCTTTAGCAACTATCCACAAAAAATTCTTACACCTCTGCGGAGCCACTAATTTCCATATTTTCGTCCATAAACCCCTAAACAAATTATTAGAGTCTCCACAAAGCAACCCATATGCAGAATTTCCCGTGAAGTTCCCACTATGTGAAGCCCACCAAACTAGGTAATCACCAGTATCATTTTGTATTGAGATTCGCCTAATTCCATCAAGAACCGTAGGAGGCAAAAAATTGGAAAATTTGTACCAATGCCATCCTCCTGAAGCTGTAATGTAATCACACACTCTGTCATCCTGAAGCTCCTCAGATAACTCTCTAACACAGTACCTTCGAAGCTCATAATGATACGGCAGCCACTGATCTTCCCAGAACTTCACTCTTTGCCCATTTCCTAACCTCCAACCCATACCATTGATCACCTTGTCCCACACACTCTTGATTCCTTTCCAAGTTTGAGATCCAAATGTATTACTCTAAATAACTGGCAAAATATCATCTCGAATCGATATTTCTCCCTCATAAATTTAACACACAACGCATCCCTCCTCTTAATCATACCCCACCATAACTTCATCATAAATGCTTCATTTTGTTGGCAAGCATGTCGTAAACTTAGACCACCTACTTTCTTTGGCTTACATACCTCATCCCATGCTACATATACATAATCTAACATATGATCTTCCTAACGGTTTATGTTTCCCTTTTTATCATAACCATATACATGAAAAGTGGCATTATGGTATTAATTTTTACGATTTTCCACTATATATTCATTATTCTAAATATATTTTGATAAGACTGAATCGTTTAGACTCCCATGCAACCCAAACATGAAGTAAAATTTAGTACAAGAGCCGTAATAATCAAAACTACTAAATAATATGATTTTTTGGATAGTACTTAAGAAACTAACAATTCTGGAATCAATACTCATTTTGATCTAAGACCGAATTGATTTTTTTAGAGAAGATAAAAATACAAAATAAGTTACTTAATTATATCATATATTGTATTTTATTATATTATATATTAATTCATAAACCAAATAAAGTCTTACAATTAAGATCAAGTGGAATATAATATTTTAATTTCAAATCCTTTCACTTAAACATGAATATTCCAGTAACATAGGTTTGGTGAGCATCAGTATGGCAATTAAATGAGATGGCGTGTTTCATTCATGATTTTAGAAACCGGACTAGACCAGCTAGTTTGCACCGAAAATTGGTGAACCGGCCACATCTTGTCCAGTTCAATAAAAAATGAAGGGGTGAACCGGACCGGTCAACCCGAATTGACTAGATAGTGATCCAGACCTGTCCAACTATTGAACCGGTTCACCTCTTTTTCAATATATATATTCTTCAGAATATCATATTAATAAACTTAAAATATTAACTTTCTTACCGATTTAAACCCGATTTAATTATCTAATCTAACCCACTAACTCTTAACCTAATACCTAAACTAATTTAATGGCCAGTCCAAATTTTAATACCTTAATTTACAACTAGAGACTAGCTTGAAATGTTATGTTGGGGGATGCAAATGTTGCTCATTTTCACTATGAGCTGTCTGTAATAGTAAAACAGCATGAAGCTGAGAAATTCAAGCTGACAGCTGTACCTGTGGCCCTGCTTCTTCAATTTCAAAAAGAGGAGAATCCTATTATGGCGTTATGGATTGGCAATCATGTCTTTCTTTTTCCCCCCTACTTTATTTTTATCATTTTTCTTTTTGGGCCTTTCCGCGGCACCTGCTTTCTCAATTATTTGATTGCTCGTCACCTTTTTATACATGTTGAGTTTGCCTGCAAATTAAAGAGACAGCTCAATGATTCCTTTATGACTGACTACAAATGAATGAATACAAGTCTCCCTATGTGTGTGTGTGTGTGTTTCCAATAATTCCTCACTCACTCCCCTTTATATCTACAATCCTCCAACTTTTGAGGCTCTTCTCTTACTCTACCCTCTTAAAGATACCAAAACAAGGGCTTTCAATTACAAAACTCAGTTTATCAAACTTGCAGAGATACTCTTGTCTTTATAGGCTTTAGTTTTAAACCCATGCTTTCTGGAGAAAGCAGCTCTGGCGCTATGCATGACGGGCTCAGTGGACTCCTAGGGCTCCCACTCAACTGGCTTGGCCTATACAACCCATACCCCATGAAGAAGTACTCTAATGGAATCAACATTGCATGAGGCTGCTCCTCTGTCACCATTGAACCACAAGCTTGCACCTGCAAGTTTCAAATCATACCATCACAAAGCAATACCGTCAAATTTCATGACATAAGTATATTAACCTATAATGCAACTCCTAAACTTGTTGGTGAAGTTTATGCATGTCATATACACCCCTCCACATTACTTTGCAACTCATACCTCCACTAGGGCACTGTATCTCCTATCCAGTTTTGAGGTCATGTACAGAGCCTCAGAATGAAAAGGAGAGCTGTCCCCAACAAAAATAAGTGTACGGCACCTTAGCCCATTCAGTCCTTTTGTAATGTCAGGTCTCCTGCAAATTGGCAGAACAGAGATGAAACTCAAAAAAAAATGCCAAGCTACTAAGAGGACAGGACACAAACAAACAAATTTAAGTTGATGAAGCAATTCTCTAGAAGAAATTACCGATTAATTGCGTGAAGGAACCGCAAGACATTAGTGCTCTTTTTCTCATCAAGCAACTGAAAACAAAGCATCCAAAAGTATTCAAAACCAACACAATGTGGGGCTAGTCCCCCGCCCTCCTCCTTTGAAAAATCTCAGTGGAGAAAGGGAAAGCAATTTTATGTCAGCCACATGACAATATAGAGGAAAGAAAGAATTAACTTATCACTCACAGTTCTGCAAGCTTGAACTATCTCAGATTCTGGAATTTCAGCATCACCACGAACTTCCTGTGAGACCCAAAGAAAAACACATCAAGTATCTGATAAAAGACAAAATGACGGGGGAAGAGAAAAGCTTGAAGGGCTAAAATTCTGGGAATACGATACCTTGCTGAAGTATCGCTGGAGCAAAAACTCCTTAAGCAAACTACACATGCCATAGAAATATAGCAAATTTGATATTACCTAAAATAACATGTGATATTAGGTACCGTAACTAAATTTTAAAATGCACAAAAGAGGTCAGAAGGTCTAAAGAAGGAACCTTGTTATAAAACCATTCAGTCCAAGAAGGTGCTTTGCACATAGGAGATACAAGAATTAAGCCAAGAACACGTTCCCTGTACTTCATCTGCAACAAATATCAAATAGAAAAGCTATAGGAACGATTGACCTCAAATAGAAACCTCTATTCATCATTTATACAAGGTACATACTGCAAAGAGAGTAAGGATGTATGCACCAGCTGTTACCCCCATACACATCACTGCACCAAGCCTGGACAAGGAAAAAGTTTATAGCATCTAATAAGTAGTAACTAGTAGATAGTAAGTACAGGGAAACACTCTACTTGCATCAAGTGTTGTCAGCTTCCCTTTTCCCTCTTGACCTAAGGGCCAGTGATAAGCTTAGAGAAGCACATTTAGAGATTGCTTGTCATATTATTTGAGTACAACAACAAGCCTTATTTAAGTGTTCAAAACAAGTAGAAGTGTTCTAACTTTCAAAATCTTCCAGTTTAAATTTAAGCAACAATATTATCATCATATTTACTTACCCAAAATAGTTGAGAATCTCAACAATTTGATCAGCTAAGTCATCGACAGAAGGCACTGGATCATCAGGACAAATTGCTGCAGCTCCCAACTGAAAGAACTCTTGTGGAAGTTCCAGAGGAGGCATTATGTAAATAATAGTATTCAATCAAGAATGAAATAAATAAGACACTCAAATCAATCAACTTACAGACCTCATGCCCTGGGGGACTTATATGATATATGCAGAAGTTGTGAAGCAACAAAGAAGCTGCCTCGGGACAGAAAAATAATCCTTGGAAACATGACATATCTGTCCCAAGACAAAGACAGTTGATAAATTTCAGATTAAAACACGAAAAACATGCACATATGAAATTGTTGATCAAATATAAAAACAATACAAACAAGTTTTAGGACATAATATAGAAAAAAGGCTGAATATTGACATTTCAGAAAAAGAACCAATGAATATCAGAAAATATCACAAATGTACTTACGATTTAGTGCTAAATCTGGATAAGTGATGAGAGCTGGCTTGTCCTGATCCCCATAGACAATGACAGACACAGAGCCACAACCGGTTTGAACATGATGTTCCTGAAGTCAGAAAATCCAAAAATAATTGTAACACAGACACAGCAAAAATATATATAGACAGACGGGCAGAGAAGTCAAAGCTTACACTCTGGAAATGAAAAGGAGCCTTCCCCTCAAGAAAATGATAACATATAATTCTTATGCAGTCCATTTGACTTAAAGACTTTTGAATCCAGTCTGGTTGTGGTTGGAAGGTCTACCTCAAACCAAACTAACCAAACTGGTGTAATTTGGTTCCACTCCCAAAAAAATGTTTACACAGTTTGTTAGATGTTTTGGAGGGTGAAACTGAACCATGTGAAGTGAAAGATATCATGTATATATAATATATATGCTTAGATATTTAGCCACATATTTGTTTTAAAATATAAGTTCGAATCAGCCTCTCCGCGTAAAAGCGGGGGTAAGGCTGCCTAGTATACTCCCTTCCCCAGTACCCTCACCAAGTGGGGACTCGAACTGGGTTGGCCCTTTTATTTGTTTTAAAATATAAAGAAGGAGCTGTTATTAACTCTTCTGTTGCCACAGGGCAATGTAAGTTGGAGACTTTTAATTATGTGCTACAGTCATTACAATTTCTGTGATTTTGACTGTTGCTATTGGAGAAAAGTTTTCTCATTTAGTTATTAAAAATTCAGAGGGGGGTATTTGCAGGACTCGAGACATTATTATGTTTCAGTTTGAAACTGAACTAAACTGAGAAAGGTGGTTGGGCTCTGGTGGTTTCATTTAGACCTTTGGTTTGGTTTCAAATGTTTATGAACTATAAACTTCTTTGGAGAAAGAAAACTTCAATTTGAGTAATGGAAAATCACTTATAACTCCAACTTGAGCAGATAATTTATTGCTCGACATGCTCCCCATGTGCCCCTAGTCCTATTTGAACCGCTCAAACTGACAAGCGACAGGACGCTAATATCACTTTTAGAAAAGAAAAATGAAAATGTACTACCATATTCCAATCGTTAAATGGTATGGAAAGAAAACAATAAAAGTTGTGAACAATAGGCAGGGAATCACCTATTCATAAAAGGAGTAGAATGACTTAATCTGATCTAATAACCAAAATGTAATACGTAAATAAATTTAATACGTTTACAATCCTCAGTGGTGTATTAATGAGATATAGGGCAATATATCCAATAAGGCATACTAGGGTCTGTATTGTATACTTTGCCAAGCACTAAATAAAGGATCTAATTCCTTTAAAATCAAGAGGGCCAAATAAGAAACAGAACGAAAGGCCTCCTCTAAGAAAACAAAAAAGAGAAGGAAGAAGACAAAAGGGCGGAAATCTCAAAACGAAAACGTAAGATAAAGTGGTAGGGGGTTGTTAAAAATCCTCCATAACTCAAAGTGCATCTAACATCACGAAGAAGAAATTCAGTTCCTCAAAATACCACTTTATCCGTATAAAAATATTTCTATTTCTATAAAAGTCCAAGAGAAAACAGTATAAGATGACTGGAAATCCACCAAACAAAAGATGTCGATGACATTGTAAATAACTATTAGATGAAAGTAAAAAACTTCAAAAATTAACGAGACGAAATATAGAAAGAACCCAAAACTCAACATTTGGGTGATAGATGGACTATTAAGAATGTGCAGATCCATTAATTGTTATGTCCAAATATTTACAACCCGAAAGTCTCGGACAGAGAAACTAAATAAAAAAAGAACATAA
The DNA here is from genome assembly GCA_037177275.1 of Acacia concinna. Classification (NCBI taxonomy): domain Eukaryota; kingdom Viridiplantae; phylum Streptophyta; class Magnoliopsida; order Fabales; family Fabaceae; genus Acacia; species Acacia concinna. The sequence continues at coordinate 35,866,145 of JBAGKO010000010.1, forward strand.
AGAAAGCAATCCAACCCAAAATTTTTGTTTTGATTAAAGCTCCACAATGACATGCACAAGTAAAACGGCAATTGTTCTGGTAACAACCGCAAATTCAACCCCAATGCAAAATATATAATCTTCAATATTCAGTTATGCGAAATGCCAATGAGGCAACTGTTGACTTCCAATTAACTTCTGCACATATATTGTGAAACAAATTTACATGGTTCTGTTCGAAAATAGAAATGCAGCTCAAAAAGTTGCAACTGCAATCGATCCATTTTGTCAAACCCAAACCATAAGAGCAATGAAACAACCGTAGAGGAAAGGAACAGGAGGAACCTTTCCGCCGAGATAGATCTTCTCCATGTCAACCGAAATGGAATCATTTGGCTCTGCCATGGGCGAAGCTCTGTGTCTGGAAGCTCCTAAAAGCTCTTCTCTTCTCGCTTTCTCTCTCTGTTTCTCTCTCGTTGTGCCAGGTTCAAGACATATAGGCCCTGCCTGTACTGGCTTATATACAAACGATTATTTCTCGATTGCCTTTTTGCCTTGACTCCTCCTCCGCTTTTCTCCATGTGAAGTTTTTGTTTTTGTTTTTGTTTTTTTTTTTTTAAAAAAAAATATGTATATATATACGGAGTATTTATTTATATAAAAAACAAGGAGAAAATCAGAAAGCTAATGTATACGTGTATGGCTAGGATTTTAATCAGCCAATGTCAAAACATTGACATGTAACAGCACAATTCATAGTATTTTAGACTCCCCAAAATGCACAAACCTCATTACAATGTTTTTTTTCATAGACAAACCTCATTACAATTTAATCAGTATGGAATCCTTACATTGATAAAAATTCTAAAATAACTTATAGTAGCAATTATAATTGATTTGCAACTGGGTTACCATCCTAATTTTTTTATATTGATGAATTATTATAAAACATAAACATATACATATTATACGATTTTTTGGGGAAAATTATTTCATTCATAAATTATAGATGTGTGATTTACATGTGTGCACGTGTATATATTCTAATTTGTATTGGTGTGAATAAAACTGCTCTTTCCTAGCAATCTCCTTTGTCTCTCCTCATTCTCTTAACTTTTTAGAGTCCGTTTAGATGCGGCTTATGATAAGTGGCTTATTTTTTTTATGGACTTATGATAAGTAGCTTTAGAAAAATAAGTGACTTATTAGAAGTTGTTGTATTTAGATGTAACTTTACAAAAGTGACCTTTTTTTATGAAACATGTTTGAATGATAAGTAGAAAAGTGACTTATGATGAAATTTGTAAAAGAATATTTTTATTTAAAAATAAGTAAAAGATGTAACAATTTTGGTGTAACAATCATAAATAAAGTAAGTTTTGGCTAATTTTTGTAATGAGACGGCAGCAGTCTTATTGTATGTCAGTTTATCTTAGGCAAATTATGCCCAAAAATCATGAAACTTTTCAGTCCAAAACTAGACATTTCAAGCTTTAATTTGATATGTCATTTGCATGATTTGAAAGTATATATTAAGATATATGAATTTTTTAAGTTTACTCAGTAAAATTTGTCAATTTTTGAAGCAATGTTCAAATATGAAATTACTGGGAATTTTATCATTCCAATTGAATCAAGAAATTATTTTTTCCTAAAACTAGACTTAATAAGGGACATTTGAACTTTAGAATCACCTCAATTTGATATTTATACAATTAGATATGAATTTTCAAAGTTAGGTGAAAATTCTGTCAAAAAATTCGAATTTCAGAAATATAATGGTATGGTTGTAATTTGTGACCCAATTAAGGATAAAGATAAAAATAATATATAAGAAAAATTGGGATGTACCTATGAATTATTTGGAAACTAATGAAAGTTAGTTTGGAATTTTCTGAGACAGACTTATGATTTTGATGCTACTTTTATGGCTTCTCCATCAATTTTTAAAGCCCATCCAAACACCCCATTTGACAAAAGTGGCTTCACTTATTAAAGTGAAGCTCAAAAAGCCACTTAAATTGTACCATCCAAACAGGCACTTAGATGGTGGGAGTTCTTCTCTCATCTTTAGGTGAGTTTTTCTTTTAGCGTCTTTCTTCCTGACTTCAGTTAGGGGTGAAACGTCCGTATTTTATGTTAATCTTCATCTATTTTCATGTTTGTAGGCTTCTTATAGTGGTGTTTTTTTTTTTTAGGGAAATTTGCATTAAAGTCCCAAATAAGGGAATTTACTTCAAAGTGGTCCCAAGATAGGAAAATATGACTGTTAGGTCCGAGGTATAAGAAATATATTATTGCCAAGTTAATTTATTTCTATCTTGGGACCACTTTAATATAAATTTCCTTATTTGGGGACCTCACTGCAATTTTCCCTTTTTTTTTATGACCATAGAACAAGTTAGCAGTTTCAATGGAAGCAAACCTCACATGATGACTATGTTCAGCTTTGGGGGTTAAGATTTGGCAACTATATTCTTGTATATTGATGGCTCCATCTTTCAAAAGACTATTATGGGTAGTTTCATGGTTGAGATAATGTGTTTCATTATCTTCATTTCTTTTAGGGGAAATTGTGTTGAGATCTTGAACAAGGGAATTTACATCAAAGAGGTTCTTAGATAGAAAAAAATTACCATAGAGTTGTTAATGGCTCCCCAGGGGCTATTAATGACAACCCTATGACAACACATAGGGTTGTTAATTGGGACCTGACAATAATTTTTTTATTTCAGGACCTCTTTGACGTATATTCCCTTGCTCGGGACCTTTACGCAATTTTCCCTTTCTTTTATTAGTATTTGTGGGTGTTTTTCTTTCTATGAAATCATCTTGTAGAGTTTCTTTAACAACACATATGGTTGCTTTATTGCCAATAAAAGCAATGAATCCTTTTGAATGGTTCTTTAAACGACTATTTTTTACAATGGTTGTGTTGCTATGACATCGTTTTTCTACCTACAAATTCCAGTGTATGGATTATGAACATGGTAGGGTTATTGGCTATGGCGACGAATCCCTCTTACCTATTTTAGGGTTAGGTTGTTTTTAGGGTTTCTTTACATTGTTTATGTATTGGGCTTTCTTTTTGCAAACATTTAATTTTTGCCGTGCATATTTTACTATGTTACTCTGAATGATATATTACTTTCTAGCCAAAAAAAAAACTGCTCCTTTCTCAATTTATAAAATATTTTTGGGGAAAACTGAGAAGACCAATGAATCTCATTAAATACAATTAAAAACCTTCACTTAAAAACAAATATAAACTTTTAAGTTTTAATAAGGGAAAATTTCAAATAAATCCCTTTTGAAAATGAGAAACTCAAAAAAGGAACATAACATTTGCAAAACCTAGAAAGATGACAAATGAGGAATCTTTGTTTTCTAAATTATAAGACAAAGAACAAAATGCCCCTGTAATTAAAGAGGTTGTCAAGGGAAAAAGATGGGGGCGGTACTATGCTGACTAACAAAATATGAGAGAGAAAAACATAATAGCTTGGTTGGTAGTGATGCTGTTAGGAAATGTTAAAATTTGTTGGTAATTGCAATATTGGAATACTCAAATCCTCTAAGGAATTGGTCAATAGTTTAAGTGAGTTTGTTGTTGAGATAGGTATAGTGGTTGCTATCATGAAGTTTTTGGTTTTTGGTTAATCCCCTTAATATACTTGTCAATGCCATTACTAGTTTGTTTAATAGCGATACATTATGATATATATATATATATGATAATTAATGCCTATGGAATATATATATATGGTAATTATGTCAATGAAATTACTAATGTTGATAATTTCATTATAATTACAGTGAATACAATTACGATTTTGGTTAATACCAATGGTTACTGATTACTTAATTTGCTTAAGTAACTTGTTCATTCTTTTTGTCAAATCCCTTCAGCATATCTCTCTCCTTCCTCTACCTTCTCTCTTCTCTTCACCTTCATCATCTCCTCTCCCTTTCTTTACTCTTTTAGTTCAAAACCTTCTCCCTCTCTCATATCAGATGTCGTCAACATTTTCCCTTTCTCCCTCTTCCTATTCAGATTAGAGCATGCTACATCTTCCCTCTCTCCTCATCTAGTCATCTCCTTCTCATTGTCGATCTCATTTTTTCAACAATGGCAATAGTGGTGAAAAATCGTTGATCTCACTTTTTCTGACAGTGGCAATGGTGGTGAAAGGCCATCTCCCTCTCCGATTTCCGTCTTTCTTTCTCAATTTGAAAATTTCCAGGTTTGATTTATGTCACTGATGGTGAGAATTAAGAGGACGGTGGTGTTGGTGATGAATGAACATGGTGAGATGAAGGACTGGTGAAAGCAGTTTGAAACGACACAGTACGCTCAAATCCGGGGCATTGATGATTGTCGACCAAAAAAACCAGAAACTTCATGACAACAATCACTATACCTATCTTGACAATAGACTCACTTGAAAACCAATTCCTTAAAAAGTTTGAATATTCCAATATTATAATTACTAACAAATTTTTTAACATTCCTGACAGTATCACTATCAACCAAACTAGTATGTTTCTCTCTCTTATATTTGTTAATCTGCACAATACCATGATGTGTTTTTCCTTGACAATCTCTTTAATTTATAGGGAAATTTGAGTTTTTGTCTTATAATTTATAAAACCCATATTCCATCACTTTTTTAGATTTTGCAAATGTTATATTTGTTTTATGAGTTTTTCAATTTTAAAAGGTGTTTATGTGAAATTTCCCCCTGCGATGAATAATATATGGCAGAATGATGTAACCTGCCGTTTGGTCAAAATTAAAACACTGGCAGCTACGTCGTTTGACGATTGGAGTGGGGATGGGGATGAGCCCATCATTGTTGGTTTGACTGAGACTCTCGTGGAATTTCATAAAAACGTGTACACGTGTCATTGGCAATCAGTGTGACCTTTTTTTTTTTTTGTCATTTAGGATTAAACATTTGTAATAGCACGCATTTTAGAGATGGACAGGTCAGCGGAGGGACCTTAGAAGTTAAAAAATGTTTGGTTGCTTGCCTTTCATTTGACTCCAATCATTAATCATCCCTCCCTAATAATCATCTCCTTACCTCATTTCTCTTTTTGCCTACGTGGTTATTCATTTTTAGTTAATAATAATAATAATTAATTATATAAAATAATGCAGATTATACAACTAAAGTTAGTAAACTAGAATTCGGCTCAAAATAGAAAGTTAATAAAACATCAATTTTATACAAGGAGTGAGTCGAGAAAGATTGCAACAGTGAATTAATATCGTTTACCAAAATTCTATTAAAGTTATAATGGACAAAGAGGTTATTCTAATTTGTACGTGGAGGAAGTGGTTTACTTCTATATGTGAGTGTGTATAGATATACAATTAAATCATATCTGAACAATGAATATTGTCAGAAGTCAGAACTCATTTAAGATAGTTCTCTCAAAGACATTTTCTAATTTAGCTTCACACAAATTTAAATTTGATATCTCATACTTAAGTGGCCCAAATTTGTTTCACTTGAACTAACACCAAATTGTTTGTGACCTTGTTTAGTTCTTCACCAACTATATTTCATTACGGGTATGTTTGGTTCAACGGAAGGGAGGAAGGGAAGGGAGGGGAGGGATTTTAATGGAGGGGAGAGGAAAGGAAGGGAGGAGATGGATTTTAATATTACCTTGTTTGAATTGATAAGAGGAGAGAGGAGGGAAGGGATTTTAATGTTACATTGTTTGATTTAAAAGGGAAAGGGGAGGAAATTTTTTTTATATGGACAACTTTGCCCTTAATTTATTTAAGTGGGTCTTTTAAACTTTCAGGAATTGTTAATAAAATATAAATATAAATAATTTAATATTCAAAATTATAATTTTAAAATTATCAAAATTAGATTAATATTATTATGATACATAATCAATAATTAATATATATTAATGATATAACTCGAAAAATTATAATTATACATAAACGAAGCTATTTGTGCCCCTTGTTCCTCTTGGAAAACAATTTTAGCAAGGTTGGAGTGGATTGATTTAATGTAGTTACAAATGTGAGTTTTTTGTTTTTGTTTCAGCTTGGTGGTATATTTGAAGGTGAGGCAGGGGAATCATTTGGGAGATGATGAAGGCGTAGTCTATAGGTGATGATGGGTTGAGATTATGAGTAGTCCGTCCCATTTCTTGTTGGAGCTGTGAGTGATGGTGGGACATATGGCATGAAGATGAACAAAAGGGAAGAAGGGTAGTAAAAAAATATTAAAAAAGCTTATAGGCAAAATAGTCACAGCATACCCAAAGATTAGCCCTCCCCTTCAAATCTCCCAATTTAAGGGGGAATGGTTTTGAGGGGAAGGGAGTAAATATTTCAAATTGTTAGTGCGGGGAGGGGAGGAAATTCCCTCAACCCAAACAGACTCTACATGTGCTCAGCAAATAATATATATAATACATGGGAGTAATAGAAAAGGCACATTGTGACCATACAAGTCTAATTTGATGGCACCTTTGCTTTTAGCCTAATTAATGGCTTTTAAAGAAAAACATTAATCCGAAATTGAATCGAGAACGTGTCAATCGTTCGAATAAAAGATGGATCCATGGTCAAAATCATTCATTTTTATTTCCTGTTTGATGGGTTTTATCAATCAATGTGACTCATCACCTTAATGGTCAATTTCTTTTTAATTTTGATATTGATTTATATAGCTGTATGACAAATACCTTTGCGCTAACATTGTTTTTTCTGCGTATAGTTTTCTTCCTTTAAATATCCAAAATGGCCAAATTTATTATTGTACTTTAAAAAAAAAAAAACCCACCTACAATTTGCTCCTTTTCTACTTAAAGTTGTCGACAGCGATATGCAAACCGCGATCATGTATGCTGTCATCTTGACTACAATGACAATATAAATCACTTAATCACATTTAAATTATTATTATTCTTTACTTTGTTGCTTTCTTTTTGGCAAGTTGAACTTGTTCGATAGCTTTTCAATTGTGTCTAGAAAATTGTTGTGCGCTCATATCAAATAGAAAATCAGATTATACATTAAGTTGCGGGGCATACGTACATATATATATATATATATATATATATAGACTTAGCATTAAG
>JBAGKO010000010.1:35902064-35933309 GCA_037177275.1 Acacia concinna
AATATCTTTTTCGCGGCCTTCTTTTACTTGTTAATATCCCTTAGTTACTTGTTCATGTCCCTTGTTTACTTGTTTGTGGCCTGCTCGGGAGTTGGTAAAAGTTTGTAAATTTGACATTTTATAACTTTTTCACGGCCTTGTTTTACTTGTTCATATCATTTATTTACTTGTTCATGTTGCTTATTTACGTGTCTGTATGCCTGATTCACTTCTTCATGACCAAAAATGCATTGTTCAAAAACCTCAATACTAGGAAACCAATGGTCAGAAATTTAGCACTTACATACCACCCTGAATTAGAAATTCTACACATGTTAACCTTTCTCATATGAACAACACCAAACCTCAAAGTAAAATATTGACATTCAATTTACATTACATCAAAATATTGTCATTATCATAAATAAGGAACTATCACTATGTCTTCCTTTGGCCTTTACCTTGGTGAAGCACTTTTGTTATAGTGCTCCACGCTTCATTTTTCTCATGAGTAGCAAGCCACCATAGCAAGTCCTTCCTAAAGTTAGCCATAAGTTCTTATAATTCCACAAGTGTTCAGTTGGTTAGTGGAAGGATAAAAATCAACACCCTACAAATGGTGCAATTTATCATAACAATTTAGGTTTATGTATAACATTCTACTATCCAAAACCACAATAATAAAATAAACCACTCCCTCATCACCGATAAGTCAGTACCTAGAAGACAAACCAATGTATGTTAAAGACAGAACAAGACATGCAACATGCAAGTCTCACCAATAAGTCAGTACCTAGAAGATAAACCAATCCTAGTCTAGTTGTATGTAGAATTATGATAAAATGAATTAATGATGTATTAAGAAAGCAATCAACAAGTAAATCATAGATATGAAGAAAGCAATCAACAAGTAAATCATGGATATGAATAAGTAAATAAGTCATATGCACAACTCAAATAACGTCGTCAACAAGTTGCTAATTCTTACGATGGGTGTCAATATTACAAGGTTTTTTCTTAGTCCCAGTCAGGCCATGAACAAGTGAATAAGTGATGTGAACAAGTAAATCAGTCATATGAACAAGTAAAAAAAGGTGCTGAAAAAGTTGTAAATTCTTATGATGGGTGTCAATTTTACATGCTTCTTCCAAGTCCCAAGCAGGCCATGAACAAGTACATAATGGATATGAACATGTGAACCAGTTAAATTAACAAGTCAAACAAGGTGGTGAACAAGTTGTTAATTCTTACGATTGGTGTCAATTTTGCTTGTTTATCAACAAGGACATGTAGTTCATGAACAATAGCATCATCTATATGAACAATTCAAACACGGTTATGAACAAGTTATCAATTCTTACGATAGGCGTCAAATTTCAAATTTACTTGTTTATCAACAACAACATGTGGTCCATGAACATGTGAATCAGGTAAATCAACAAGTCATTCAGGTATATGAACAAGGCAAACATGGTCCTTAACAAGTTGTAAATTCTTACAATGGGTGCCAATTTTACTTCTTTTACCAACATATACATGTAGGCCATGAACAAGTAAATCATGTATATAAACAAGTCAAACAAGGTCGTGAATAAGTTGTAAATCACGTATTGATGGCATTTCTTGTTGCCCATGAACAAGTCAAATTCGATCATCAACAAGTGCTCAATTCTAAAGATGGGTGTCATATCTTGAACTTTATGAAGAATTCCTTGTTGCCCATGAACAAGTGAATCACCAATATCAACAAATGAATCAGGCATATGAATAAGTACAAGACATTGGTCAACATAAGCAAATTCTTATGATAGTGGATGAGGCATAAACTCTAGCCCAAAAGATCTATAGCAATCTCATATCTCATATTCTAATTACACAATCCAAAATTACACATTCATTAATAAAACAATACTAATCAAACACTCATCCTCAAATCAAACCATAATATGCTTAAGCCTAAGTCCCATACATGCAAAAACAGTTCAGAGCCACATTCGAAAAGAAAAATCCAGCACTACAATGTATTCAAACTTCTATACTGCCAACCATAAAATTACTCATCCATTGCTTCATTTGATCAAATGTATATTGACAACAAAGAATTTTAACCAAAACCCAAAGTAACATGTGAGAAACCACAGACTTACCTAAAGGAGATTAATACTAGCAGCAAGCAAAAGTGTAACAAAATGGGGAAGACAAATAATGATCATTTTGATGGCGACACACCTCACCCACAATGTCACCTATGACGGACCCACCCCACACTCAAGAAGATTTCCACCCTAACAAGCCATGTTAACAAGACGAACACAACCACACGCAGACGACAACAACGAACACCCACGACGGCACAATGCTGACCACACAATGTGAGGAAGTACTTCGGAAGCCCGTCACAGCAATGCAGAGGAACCCACTCAATCTATGGACAGAGTACACTGATAGCTAATGAAGCTAAGAGCAGAGGAGGATTCAGAAAAGGAGAGGAATATGTTTTCAAAATGAGTTCGAAGCTTTTCTGTCGACAAGGGTAGTAATGTCTGTTGGAATAAAAAAATAATCTCACTTCAGACCCTTGGGACTGAATTGACAATTCAGAATGTTTTGAGACTGAATTTATATTAATTCCCAATTGTGGTCTCTATTTGAAATTCTCCCTAATTATAGTATATACTATATTATATAGCAATAATAACATCCATCATCGTCTCCAATTATATAAAAATATTCCTACTCATTCAATTATAACAAAATAATCCCCTTCATGCTGAATCATACATAATCATAACATACAAAATTACAAATTTCAAATAAATTATATAAAATTAATTATGCTTTTTTGGTGCAAGTTCAGTAAGGAACATACTTAGGTCAAGTTCTTTACATCCATTTTGTCATGTTCTTTAATTGCATGTGACCATGCATCCTATGTTTGAATTATTATAATTAAATTATAAACTTAAATACAATAAATATGACACTGGTAACTGTGATTGGAGAACCTAACGAAATGGATGTAAGAACTTGATATAAGTATGATCAGTTTTGTAATTGGTAGTTTGGTACCCTAAATGTACTTTCACCAATTCAATTGGCCTCCACCTCCTACAAATACCATTAGTAAAACTATTACTCTTTATTGTTATAGTTATAAGACATAATTGACTTTTTTGGAGAATCCTAAAAAAGTTAATTACATTAAGTTAAAGTATTAAAATTTATCATTTTGCTTCAAATTGTGTTGATTTGAATTAATATATAATATAATAAAATACAATATATAATATAATTAAATAATTTATTTTACTTTCTTAACTTTTTTTAAAAAAGTCAATTGGGTGGAGGTAGTGCATTGAATGCACTTATAAAAAAAAATTGTAAATGACACGAGTACATGATTAATACTACTATATAATAGTGGAATTTAAATCCAATTAAGTTCAAGCATTTATATTTTTTACCTCATATACTTTTTTTTTGACATGATTTTTCCTCCTATACTTGAATGAGCAATAAATTAAAATTTTTCTCCTGTATAAAAGATCGAGATACAAACGAATCATGCTTTCTTCATTCCAAAATATGTTTGTCTAGAATAATGTGCTAGCAACTGCTAGTAGTTCATGTCTGTTTTGGAACTCAGTGGAGGAAAAAAATAACCTAGTGGATAATGAAAAAACTTGGCAAGTTTATCTAAATACCGTGAACAGTGAAAAAATTTACCGAAATACTACAAAATTAAAATTATTTACCCATAACTACACTTAAAATCGTTCACTGGGTAAATGACTTTTAGAATGTGAAGAAGGTGAACAATTTCCATTTTTCTCTTTCTACCTGTCAGCTTTTTATTTTTTTTTATTTTTTTTCTAAAGTCATTCATTGCGTGGACGACTTGTGGTTTCTCTCTCCTCCCCATGTTTTCTTTTTGTTTTTTTTGCCACAGTAAACAACTTTTGGGTTTCTCCCCCTAATTTCAACTTTTCATTTTTTTTTACATTTTTTTAGTTATTGGGGAAAATTGCAACTACGTACTCATTTTTTTACTCCACTTCTCACTCTCTTTTTGGATCTAAAGAAAGCTGCAACTAATTTCCCTTCATTCACTATTTGCTTCTTTCCTCCACTCTTTATTTTATAAATCTAAGTAAATAGGAACAGATTAAATCTCCCTAAATAAAAAGAATTTGGGAGAACTTTATAAAAAGAATATATTTTATCTTAACAACTGAATCTACAGAGATATATAAATATAACTTTTTTTATAAATATAACATCATATATCCAAAATATACACTTCTATTTGTAGATGATCTTGTATTTTTAATATTTAAATTAAAAAATCTATAGAGAGGCGAATGATGTTCTTGCCTTAGCACAACACCTATTTTTCTTTTATTTTATTGTGGATTTTATTTCCTATGGCTGTAGGAAGACCTGCGAGGAATTTTTCTATCTAGGTTGGATGATTTCCATCTTTTTTGGTGAGAACTCTAGTCAAGAAGGTATATTTGTAATACCTAAATTTTGAAAGTGTTTTGCACATCAGATTTGACAAGAGATCTGCAGATTTATCTACCCAGATAGAAGGATCTCCTACAAAGTGCTTGACAATGTTAACTATTAAGGTATTAACAGCGTCTAACACATATTTACCATTGCTAGTGATAAGAGTTCCATCATGCATAATCTTGACAGATTGAGAATATTTGATCTTTCTGGTCATTGGTTAAATGGTAATCCCACCAACCTCGGATCTAACCAGTAAAGCCATATACTAACATATGAACGATCTCCTCTTATGGAGTGGTGTTCTTTATAGCACATGCATTACTAATAATTATCATATGTTGGAGGATTTCCAATATATATTTTTCATATTTACCATCTATGTTCCATATGTAAAGGTTATCTACATTGAATTGTTTGAACAAGACATTTCTTTCTTCGAGAAGCATGTTCGAAGGAGTTGCCCTTGGAAAATACAACTTTGTTAGTTTTATTCAACTCATGTTGTTTATCGGGACTTCTGAAAGCTCAAGAGGAGGACAGTCTTTACTGCTGTTAGCAGTGCTGTCTTTCTCGAACGCTGCTATGGTTTCGACAGAGGAAGAGGCTTGTGGAGGAGTGTTGGGTATGTCCCTATTCCTTGGGGGACTTTGAGGGTTGTCGGGCACAATTTCGACTCTTTAGAGCCTTTTCAATTCTTCATCAATTTTTTGTTGAAGAGTTTTTCACGAATACTCAGAACAACTGTAGGAGGAATTGTATAAGGCTTGAATATTGGTGCTTTGGATTCAGTTTTAGAACTGGATGATTGAGAATCATTAGGTTTTAGAACTGAAGTTTTCTTTATAATTTGTTCTCATAAGGTTTGAAGATAGGAGTTTGTATAATTGTTTTGTTCCTTCATACTTTGAATGTCGGAGGGATCGACACTTTCAGAGATATCTTTGGTTTTGAAAGGAGAATCCAAGACTGGCGTTTTCAAAGCAAAGATATGATATGATTGCTTTGAAGGGAGATCATATTCAATCTTATCTCCTTGTTTGGTTTGCCATGAGATATTAACCTCTGTGGCAATGGATTTAAAAAGATAGTCCATTATTTGTTGTCCTTTAACATAGGTTTCAAGCCAGTCAAAGAATGGGATATGAAGTTTGAAACGCTCTTGCAGTACTTATAACTCTTGGCCTTTCATATGTTTCACTTCAAAACCTCACTATTAAGTAGCTTTTATGAGTGTTTATTTTCATAACTCAAAGGTTACCTATTGCACACACTTATGATAATTCATTTTGTTATTTATTCTATGTAACTCTTTGTTGATGTTGGAGGCCTATAAATAGAGGCTTTGTAATACATATTATAAGCATATAAAATGATCAAGACATTGCTCACTCTTTCTCTCCAATTCTCTTTTTTTCTCTAATTTCAATCTCTTGCATTTTCCTAATTTTATAACAAAATCTATGTATATGGTTGGAATTAAAAACTTATTTAATTTGGTATGAGAGGATAAAAATGAAAAAGACAGAATAATGTTACAAAATTTAACATTTGTTCATTCCTAAAAATTATAAACAATAAATAGATATGATGATTTACTTATTAATTAGTAGGGCTTAACAAATCTTCAGGAATGATTATATGTCAAGTTCAGATAAAGAAAAAGTAAGGATAAATAAATGTAACTTGGACATAATAAAAAAGAATCGTTGATTTGTCTTCCAAACTTGAAATAAAGGGAATATATGGAGATGGTTTGTGATAGAGCGATGAGCACAATAATGCTTGAGGAAGTGCCAAGCAGTAGTACGTATAGTAGCTACAATTAATTGCAGTTCAATTTGGAACACACTAAAGAGAAGAGCTGGGGGCAATTATTAGTTGGTTATAATTAGGAATGAATATTAGTCGAATATAATTATTAAATGAAGTTGTTTAATTTGCAACTACCTTTTTGATTGATTCATATATATATATATATATATATTATATGGATGAATGATATCAAAAGACAACAAGTACTACAGACGTGCATGTGTGTATGTGCAGCAAAAGCATCGACATCTTGGTTTGGCTTTACTTACTATTGTTCTATTGTTCTATTGTTCTTTCTTTTTTATAAGCTACCCATTGTGATTGAGATATATGAATATTTAGTTTTTTTTTTTAATTTTTAAAAACGATTAATTACGCATATGTCCCATATTCTGTTTTTAGAAACAGATCGTCTAGCTACCAACAAAGTTTTTAAACCGGTAAGATTTTAATTAACAATCTAATAATAATTATCAACCATATCCCTTAATCAACCTTGTGTTGGCTGCTTTTGTTTTTTTACAATTAAAACATCCAAATGCAAAGCCAAATCCTACGTAACTGGATCATGAGCCGTCTCAATTAAAAATAAATGTATCTGCACGTTGTTATATGACATATCTGTCACTATATATTATATTTAAGAAAAACAATTTTACTCCACTCTCTTTGATTTTATTTTAATTATGATATATATAGTCTCAGTTTCAATTATTAGTGTATATATATACACTAAAAAATAAACAGTTTCTTGGGAGAATTGCATTTAAATTGAAAAATAATTCATTGATAAATCTTATATTAGCTACTTAACTTGTCAATATAGTTTATCAATTTGTTAATAGTAACTTTTCTTTTATCAATCGAGACTTTTCTGATATTACAACAACAACAAAACTTTAATCCTATTAAGTAGAGTCAGCTATATGGATCTCATAATGTCATTGTATTCTCTCAAAAACTATAACTTTAGATAGATTATTGACTAAAAGGTTTCTCTCTATAATTTTATTGAGTGTTTACTTCCGCTTCCCCAACTTTGCTAAGACTTTTTTGATATTATTATTTTTTTATTTGAAAATTTCATACAATTCTCCCCATTTTAATTTATTTTTGGGCCAAGTCACGACCATTCGATTGAGCGGCTTGATAAGTACTATCAGACTTTTTCAAAAAAAGAAAAAAAGAAACGTTTAGGTAGAATCAGTTTGTATGAACTGATCATATAATATACGTGTACGTAACATTACTCAACTTGTGCGTGTCCGCTTCTTTGTTCTGTTTTTGTTTACGTTTATTATTATTATAGAACGATATGTTTTATTATTTTTATTTATATATGAGTTCTCAATTTAACTAATTTGTAACTAACTGTGAAATTAAATTTTAAAACCATGTTTTACACAAAAATGTTTTTGTTGAGCCTTGTTGTTCATATTTTGAAAAAGAGCGCTGCTTTGGTTGATTTAACTGAACACAAGTATTACAAATAGTTAGTAGTTACTCCTTCCTACCCTTTTTATATAACAAAGTATAAAATTTGAATTGTTTAGACTTCTCTTTATAAGAATCCTACAAGAGTTGTTTAAACATTTAATGATTTTTCCATCTGTCATTAATTATATATATATATATATATATTGTATTAATTAAAATGTTCGTGATACCTTTATAAACTCTATTTCTTTCCCTTATTTGTTATCTTTCAAATAATAAGGACATACTTAAAAAAAAGTTTATTTAAGACACACTTACTATTTTTAACAAGTTTTTGAAACAACTTAATTGAGTTATGAAGATCTTATAAACAAACAGAATAGGAGGGAGCATAACCAGGAGCGTGTGGTAGAGCGGTAGGGGCTCTTCCACCCTTAACTTTGGTCAGGAGTTCGATCTCTGGCTGGCCAGCTGTCCTTCCCATAGATGAATCCACAATAAGCAGAGGATTAGTCATTGGCCTGCCGGGCTGGGGGAAACTTTGTGAAAGCAAAAAAGAATAGGAGGGAGCATACATATTATTCAGCTTAGGATGCGATTTGAATATTTCATAGTTAATTTTCATTAATAATAAAGAGGTATAATAAAATAGTAAATGAATTTTGTAGAAAAAAGTAAGGGCTGAAAATGAGGGAGGAAGGGAAAAGTAAGCAAGTAAAGCTAAAGCGGCAGGCGAGCGTGAGGCAAGAAGGGCAGAGGAGCTTTCTTTTTCAGTGAAAGTAAAGAAGCGTTTCGATGCCCAGGGAAAAAAAAAAAAAAAAAGCATTAGGCCGTCAATAATTGTGATTCCTGCGTTTCTTTTGGTTTTAATTAATCAATAATTGCCTTCTTGGCAGTTTTGTGACTTGTTCCCTTCTCCCAGAGCAAACAAATTTGTGAAAACTACGTTTTTTTTTTTTTGCATCACTTTCTTCATCCAATCCATTCCATTAAATAACTAATAAACCCTTCTCTCTAACTCCGTGCATCAACTTGAAACTTTCCTCCCTTCCCTCATCACATTTTATATCTCTTCTGCAACCTGTAACTTCCAAACACATTTCAAGTCCATATATATATATATATATATTATATAGTGGCATTATAACAAGTTAAAAACCATCTTTCGAGTGATTTCTAAGTAAATTATACGTGAGTTGCTTATAATACTACCTGCCCCTGCTTTAAAATATTCATTTCTCTTGGTTCAAGCCAAACCTGACATGAAGTACAGCACAGCAAAATTGCAAACGAAAAAAAAAGAAAAAAGAAAAGCTTTTGTCTTCTTCACCTTCTTTTTCTTTTTCACTTTTTAAATTTTTTGGGTTCTAAAAATGTCTTACCTTTGATCATATGGGTTACGAAGCAGAGCAATGTAATCAGGGTGGTTAACTATCACGACTCTTCTCACTTGATCTGTCCATATCTTCGCGTCGTTATTAGCTTGAGGTGACCCCCCTGCTTGTTCTCCCACTGTTTGTTTGTAGGCGTTTCTCCGTCGCGGCCGTCATCATCATACGGTAACTGTTTGAAGAATATGCTGATGGTTCTGGTTCTGGTTCTGTTTCAACAGACTCTCGCATTGCATGTGCCAAGAGGCTGTTAGGAGAGTGTGGATTTCCTCGTTTCCACCTTATACTTTAACGGGAAGGGACTGCCTCCGTTAAAGTACACCTTGAATCGCGAGTTGTCTTCTTTTCATAGCTTCAACTTTTTCGTCTGGGTAACCGAAAAACTGCAATCATTTACCTGATTTGGTGGATGTGATGTAAACATTTTCACATGTGAAGCTGGTATCATTGGCTAGTTGAGAAATTGAGATGATCCCGAGTCATGGTGGTGGTGAAGAGAAGAAGGGTTCTTCAGGTGTCACCGGAAACGTGGTGGCGGTGGCGGTCAGAGCGTCGAAGGAGATTTCAAGGACTGCTTTAGTGTGGGCTCTGACTCATGTTGTTCAACCCGGAGATTGCATTAAGCTTTTGGTCCTCGTTCCGGCTCACTCCACAAGTAATTTTCCCCTCTTCATTTCCTTGCCCTGAGGTTCTCTTTCCTGTTTCCTTCGCCCTCGCAAAATTTTCCTTGTCATAGATATGGTATTGTACTGTGTCTTTAGATGCTTAAACAGCATACTTCAGAGTGCATGAATGCTTGGCTTCTCAAACCGCCCCACAAGAACTTTCTTGAGTTCTAATCTCTGCATATGTAATATGTAGTACAGGAGTATTTGGCTGGAGTGAGAGACCTAGACATATGCTGAGACATTATTCTTTGGGATGCATTCTTCTTCTCTATTCATTTCTGTGACTCATGTTCAAATAACTTCATTTGGGAATTGTAAAGCTTGACCTTCTCATGGATGATAGAATGATCCAACGTCCCATTGTTGTTTTTAGTATTTCCCAGCGTTGTTATATTAGCATCAATCTTGTAGATTACAAGTACAAAGGCTGGAATATATTGTTATGACCCTCCTCTAATAAGAAGATATTAAGACTTTAAACAGAAATAAACACGGGGGAAATACTTGAGATTGACAAAACTATTACAAGGATTGACAAGACTTCTAGTCTATTACAAGAAAAAAAAAAATATTACATATATGGAACTAACATAAGGGAGGATTAACGATTACACTTCAGAAACAAAAGATACAAATTACACAAACTGATACAACTCAGAACACACCACAGATTTGCCAATCTTTCGAGAGGAATGACACTCTCCGCCCAAAAGGGCCAAGCCACATAATTCAAATTCTTCTCTGCCCGCTCTTTGGATCAGTATGAATATCTAAAGACCACAAAAAGTGGCTCTCCCACCTCCCATCTCATACACTTTGACTGTGGCTATCCTATAGCCAACCTACTCCTCTATTTCTTTCTCCAATATAGGGAGTCAAACTTCTGACCCACAAAAAGAGTCTTTCCTTTATCATGTATTTCCTGACTTTTCAAAAGTAGTCCTAACATATATGAAACGAGTCCTAGTGTCTGCTAATTATATAGGAAAAACATGTAAACAACTGGAGCGTACATAGGCTATTGCATGGGTTAAAAGATAGATGCCTTTTCTAGGCTCAGATGCACATCCAAGTGGGAAAATTAGACTGCAAACAAGAAATTCTGCTAAGGGGAAAGTTGAACAACATTTATGATTGATTATAATATAAGCTATGCATTATCAGGTAAAAGGATGTGGGGCCTTTCGAGATTTACCGCTGATTGTGCAACCAGTCAGTGGAGATCCCAAACTGCTTCAGATCAGAAGGAAATAATTGCCACTTCATGTTCAGAAATGATGCTTCAACTCCATGAATTTTATGATCCAGAAAAGGTTGGAACATGATATTTTGATCATTTCCAGACATGCGTTCCTTTTTCCTGTTTCTCACCTCTCAGTTGTTTGTGCAGATAAAGATCAGAATAAAGATTATGTCTGGTTCTTTTTGTGGAGGAGTGGCTGCTGAAGCGAAGAGAGTTCAATCAAGCTGGGTTATATTGGACAAGTAAAAAACATATTTTATAGACTTTGCATCTTACCTGTCATATTAGAGACAACATTCTTGCTGAAAAATTTATATTAGGGGAAATTTCAAAAAGGGGACTCTTCATAGAGATATTTACCTCTAGGCTCCACACGTCAAATAACCACTACCACTTCAAGTAGTTATCTGGTCCTAAGGAAAATGGCATTTCTTGGCAATTTTATCTTGGTTTAAAATTGGACAATTACCTGGGGACTGAAAAACATTTCTTAACTCTTCCACAATTGCAGAAAATTGAAACACGAAAAAAAATACTGCATGGAGGAGCTGTGTTGCAATATTGTAATCATGAAGGGGTCTCAGGCAAAGGTTCTTCGTTTAAATTTGATCAGTTCACCGAAGGTGAAACTAGAAGGGGGTTTTCCGCTGTCACCAGAGCTGAATGAATATCCAGAAAACTTAAAAGGAAAGTCTGAGCATCTAGATTTGATCCGAGGTCCTGCTGTTACTCCTGCAAGTAGTCCAGAACATGGGTCGCCATTAACTGCTACTGATATTGGAACATCATCAATATCAAGCTCAGATCCTGGGACGTCACCATTTTTCCTTTCTGACACGTATGGGAGACAACAGAGAGAAACCTTTATTCATGTTAAAAATTTGGAGGATAGTGAATCTGACTGTGAGAGTGAGAAGTTGAGTATATCATCTAAAAGTTCATATTTTGAGCCATGGTCTGCAAACGTTATGAGCACTAATGGAGAAATTTCAAAACACAGTGGCGGGACACATCGATCATGTGATAAGGCTCTGATGTCTGCCTATGAAACCTTGCTTCAGAAAGTCTCCAACTTGGATCAAGAACCTGGTATAGGATTGCTTAGTTGTAAAATTGATGTAAATTTGAGCAAAAGTGTTAGGGAAGCAATTTCGCTGTCAAGGAATGCACCCCTTGGCCCTCCTCCATTGTGCTCTATATGTCAGCACAAGGGGCCAGAATTTGGAAATCCTCCAAGGTGGTTTACATACGCTGAACTTCAACTTGCCACAGGGGGATTTTCACAAGCAAATTTCTTAGCTGAAGGTGGGTTTGGTTCTGTGCACCGTGGTGTCCTACTTGATGGACAGGTCATTGCTGTGAAGCAGTATAAATTGGCTAGTACTCAAGGTGATAAAGAATTTTGCTCAGAAGTTGACGTCTTAAGTTGTGCTCAGCACCGTAATGTTGTGATGCTGATCGGATTTTGTGTGGAGGATGGAAAAAGATTGCTAGTTTATGAATATATATGCAATGGGTCTTTAGATTCTCATCTTTATGGTAAGTTCCCATTGATCCTTTTTATGTTTTGACAGTTATATGTAGTTTTGCAGTCTAAATTGCTAAATGTTGTTATCCTGGCTAGCAATACGGTAGTCTGTGGGAATTTCTCTATCTTTCTTCTCCAAATTAATTTTCAAAATTTGTTTCCAGCTTTGGGTGTACTTGACTATCTTTAACTTGTCTGATGAAATGTTAATAGTCTTTACATCCCCTATTTTAAGCTGCAGATATTCAGTGAAATTTAATTGACAGTTAGCCACCATGGCCCTAATAAAAGAATATGTTTTAAATGGTAAGCCTTCAGTGGGTTTGAATCAACCAGATGACTCACTTATCATGTCAACTGTTGCTGTTGTCAGAGTTGCAAGGTGCTTTCCTTAATTAAAAATCATTTTGAAATTTACAGGGAGAAACAAGAATGTGCTGGGATGGTCTGAAAGGCAAAAGATTGCAGTAGGGGCTGCTCGTGGTTTAAGGTATCTTCATGAAGAATGTCGAGTGGGCTGTATCGTGCACAGAGATATGAGACCTAACAATATCCTCCTAACTCATGATTTTGAAGCTCTGGTATGCTTCATACTATATTTTAAAATATGCAAACCCTTTTTTGTCGTTGACCATAATATTTTCTCCCTTCAATTACTGACTTTGTACAAGTTCTTAGTTACAAATCCTTTGAACATGTTGTGCACCTAGAAGCAATGCTGCCTTTTATGTTTGTTTCATAATATTAAATGTTTCAAGTATCTGTCACTGATGGATTTTAGGTTGGAGATTTTGGACTTGCTAGATGGCAGCCAGATGGAAATATAGGTGTCGAAACCAGGGTGATCGGAACATTTGGGTAATACTAGGAGAATAACAATCCCTTTTTAATTTTTCTATTGTTTGCCCTCCTGAATATCTTGATATAGATTACAAAAAATAATGATAGAATCCTTGTTCTTCCTTAGGTATTTGGCCCCGGAATATGCTCAAAGTGGCCAAATCACTGAAAAAGCTGATGTGTATTCCTTTGGGGTTGTACTTCTGGAGCTTGTCACAGGATGGAAAGCTATTGATATAAACCGGCCTAGAGGGCAGCAATGCCTCACTGAATGGGTAAGAGTTTCATGACTGAGCAATTTTATGGACACAATGGACTATTTTTATGACAATGTTGATCCTTGAATGTTCAAATATTTGATAAAGAATGACTTTAGTAATGTGATTTACTTCTCTCCATCATATCTCATATGGTTCAATTATTGGGACAGGCTCGGCCATTGCTTGAAAGAGATGCCATTCATGAACTGGTTGATCCAAGGTTGAAAAACTGCTATATAGAACAAGAGGTTTGTCGCATGATGATAGGTTGCTCCATGTGTCTACGGCAGGATCCTCATTTTAGGCCTAGAATGTCACAGGTCAGAGTTCAGAAAATTTTCGTTTATTTAATTCCTATATCTTATGAAATCATTATTAATGAGTACCTGAAAGCAGTTCTAAACTAAGGGTCTGTTTGGTATGAGGGGAGGGGATGGGAATTAGGAAATTGGGGAATTTTGCTCCCCTCTCCTTATTTGGATAACAATAAATTTTAGAAGGGGAAGGAAAATTTTCCCTTCATCCCCCTAAAAGATTTTCCCTCCATCCCCCTCCTAACCCCTTCTCCAAAATTAGGGGAATTTGAAGGGAAAGTATTATATTTTGGCTTCTATTAATTAATATGTAAATTATATTTACTCTTTTTTAATATGCTTAGGTTGTCTTCTTTTTGGATTTGTGTTATACATCGTTAGTATCATACTGTATTGTATTTTTTTACCGTTCTATACATATTTTTAATAAGAAAAACAAATTAATACACATATTTCGAAAGTTCAAGTAAAATTTTTTCAGTACATGACATATATTAATTCTCCTTTATATGCTATACTTCAAAAACTTTTACATTGACTAGTGTCTATTTTATTTTCTATTGATTATATTCTTATGTTGTTGATTACTATTTTTTACATTATTAAAATTCCCTCCCCTCCCCTCCCCTTCCCTCCCTTTTTATTTATGCAAATAAGATAAAACAAAATCCTTCTCAAATTCTCTTTTCCTCTCTCCTCCATGAAATTGCCTCCCTTCTCCTCCCCTCCATTGAGCCAAACTTACCCTAAAGCAACTTGTCGTTTCCAAATTATGCGTTGTAAATGATCATGAATTTCTCACCAACATACCTGATCTGGAGAACTGTAGAAAAGAAAAACATTGTTACTAGTAACTTGTTGGATGGTATACCAGCAGTAATCAGGGATGCAATTGAAATGAATTCAACTTTCTATTTGGTCTCAAATGAAGTGTTAGGGATCAATTGAAGACAGATGTGCATCACTGAGTTATGTTATCTAGAAAAGAGTTATATCATCTCAAGTAAAATCACCATGCATAAGTGTTAGGGTGACTTGTGGTTTATATGCGTTGCCACTAGTGATCATCTTTGACATAGTTGTCTAATTAAGACCATCTGCAATTCATTTGATATGTAGATACGGGTATCATTTAGAACATGCTAGCTTACGGAGAATTTGATTTGTTCCATCTTAATTACCCTAACCCTTAATATACACTGATGCTTACTAGTTCATCTTAATTACCCTCACTCTTAATATACATTCTCAAATTAACATCTACATTATTATATATATAGGTGCTTCGGATGCTGGAAGATGATGACATTCCCGTGTGATTGCTTCTCATATATCCATTTCTTGAGGGCAAGAGCGCACGATATCGATAAAGAACAAACACAAGAATCATGGACTTCCATAGCAATATGCAGAGGACAAGCTGAAGAGTGCATGAGCTTGATGGTTCGTTTGAAGTAGATTTTACAGAAATCTAAGCAACATTGACATATAGTTGGGGCTCTTTCAGAGTTCGGTTTATTAATGTGGGATTAACTTTTGCTCAAAAATAGCTTAGATGAGTACTGCTGAAGTTATATATGTTCTTTTCCAAATTCTACGGAGGGGTCACATCACATATAGAACAATGAAACTAGCTAGAGTCTTTGTTAGTAATGTCCCCCACCCCCCCCCCCTCCCCCAATTTCTGTACAGAGAGAACAACACTAGTCGAATTTATCATCTGCTATCTTTTGTGACGAAAATTTAGTGAAAGAAATGAGTTATCTCTCCAAAAAAATGGTACAACGGGATCTTAGGCTCTTGGTTTTGATGGCAATTACTCGATCAATAGAGCCTAACTCTTTAAAACAAAAAAAAAAAAAAAGGTTGGAATTTTCAGGCAAATGTTCATCTATTAGAATTTAGTTATTTCTTCTTGTACCTTCTTTTGTCAAAAAAAGAACCTTCCTCTTACAATTGACCGTACGCAAAGAAAAAATTGGAGAGCAATTGCGCGTTCATTATTTTCATTATAATTTCGAAACAAAAATGAAGACTTTTTTAATGAATAAAATTTGAAAAATGGATCACAGCATTTATTCATGATTTGAAAATCGTATAATATTATTAATGATAATATATACACGTGTATAGATATGTATGCAAAAGAAGAAAATAATGACTAAATTGAACAGAATGGGGACAAATACAAATATTAGAAACTTGTTGCGTGGCCTTGAATATAGTACAGTCAATTGGGCAGAATGTCTTTCTTTTCACACACTACGCAATTTGTATACAATACATACAGTAATCTATTCTCCATATAATCATATATATATATATATATATTTGATTATTCTCCAGTATAGAAGAAACTAAGAAAACCCTCTGTCAATTTGTCGTGAGTAGTACGATGGTTGGGAATATTGATGAGACTCGTCAAAAGAATAATGGACACACACTTGCTCATTTTCCACACTGTCTGTCTTATTCGCTTGCATATACATTTCTTCTTTTCTTCACATATAATCTTCCACAGTATTCAGATTGGACAGATATGAATGTTAGTGAAGAATTAATAATTAATATCAATACATAATAATTACACACTTACACACACTGTGATTTGATGTGATTCCAGGTGTTATATAATGAAACGCATAGGAAATTAATTCAAGGGCTGTCGAATACAAAACTGTACGTGCATCCTCATCTGCATAATCATTTATTATTTAATCTAATCTAATCTTGCATATATATATAGTTTCAATTCTCATCTTGCTTTTGACTTTAAAGAAAGCGATTCCTCGGGACGATACCTCCTCTTGCCATATTAGAAAGCCACTTAGGCATTACAAAACTTCATGATCCTTCCAATTTAACAAACATAATGTACAAATATGCTAATTAATTAATTATATACATCGTGATCCGTGCATCGATCTTTCACTTCCACCAAGTGGTGCCTTTGAATTGATAATTTTTTTTTTTAAAAAAAATGAAGAATAGTATGTGCAAGTGTTGAGAGCTCAATGGTTTGGGATCATGATTTGGGGTGAAAGGCAAGTGCTTGTACATTGGGCAGTTCAGTAAAATAATAAGCATTATTATTGCACTGGATTTTTGTGATGTAATCTATCTTTTCAGCTTGAGTGGCTTTGAGTTGCTGTGATTATCCCTAATATAATAATACTGATTGATATGATCAAAAGAAGCATATGGGAGACTAATTACTAGTTTATGTGTATTAATAATGATTAATCCTTTGGATTGATAGTGACCTGTGAAGTAGCCTAGCCCGTTCTTTTCTTTTCTTTTCCACGAACCATGTTTGAAAGCCATCAGTGCCACTTTCAATCCCTGATTAATATCCCCACCTCATGCCACTAATTATGACTGGGTTTATATAGCTATAGCTATAGCCCAATTTAGGCAAGGCCAAGCCAAGTGCAGGCATATATAATTATTAATTAAGCACAATTAATCAATTGTTTAACCAGAGGCTCATTCGATAGAAGTAGGTCATGATGAAATCTTTACACACAATTATTGATCTGTACGTACGTATATATGTGAAGTGAATGGATTTAATTGTACGAGTACTTAGCTTACTGCTGCTTTTATATTCAGCACTTAATTAGCAAGTGGGGATACAGAAATTAAATATACTCTCTATTATACTTAATATATATCAGATATATTTATTAAGAGTTAATCTTGATCCTAAATATAAAATATAGTTTTTATATTTGTCATTTTTCTAAAATTTATCTCCATCGACGTTCTGTTAACAATAATCAATAAAGAAGTGGAATGAAGGAATTAAGGAAACCTAATTTAGCAAACAGATATCCTATTAATTTACTTAACCATCTTCTTTAATCTAATTAAATTAGGATTAGTAAATGTGTCTTATGTTAATTAGGGACATGAGGGAGTGAGTATCTATTATATATGTACTTACAGAAGATGAAGAAAGTTGATCAATCAAACACTTAATTTCCGCGGGCTCAAGAGTTATAATCTTTTGATTTAGTGTGTGCAGCTGGAAATTTGAGTATTTTGAACTATCAATTTTAACAGAAAACTACAATGAGTATATATTTAATTAGATTATATATAGAGCATTAATATATATATATATAGAGAGAGAAATGTGGAATATAATTGAGCGATTATCACTTGAAAATCCTACAATGCGAGAGTGCTTGAATTCAAAGGCATGGAAATAATTTTAGCAGTATACATTTACATAGTAAGCAGGTAAAGAAAGGTTGTAAAGCCAAAAACTGAAAAAAATAATAAAGAAATAATAGAAGAAAAAGGAAAAGGGGGCATCGTGATCACACACATGGTATCTCATCCAAGGCAAGATTCCTTTCTTTCTTTCTTTCAGTTTTTTTTATTGCTTTCGCAAGGTAACCCTAACCCGTATGTTAAGGACTAATTCTTCACTTATTGTGGGTTCTTCTATGGGAAGGACAGCTGACCAGGAGATTTAACGCTGCTCCATACCCAAAATAAGGGATAAAACTCCTGATTAATGTTAAAGGTGGAAGAACCCCTACCGCTTTACCACACACTGCTAGTTAGATTCCTTTCTATTATAATGCCAGGTGATCGAGTCTCCATAAAGCTGACCATAAGGATGTGGTTTTCTACTACACAGATATATTCAAACACTAAACTAAACACATTATTATTGAATTGAAGTATGTTGTAGTTATATATGGCAAGGTTACCTTTGCCAATATCGATCTACATAAAGTCTTAAACTTGCACATGATTTGATGATATATACGTTACCCTGCCTTGGCCCTTGGGGTCCTTTGTGTGTGTATGCTCTTGATGATTAATTAGCAAAAGAACTGTAAAGAACTATAGGCAGCAAACATTAAGATGCTAATTTAATTAAATAATATATAATAATGAAGGTTCGAAAGAAGAGAGTTTGGTGAAAATAATAATGTGGAAAAAGGAGAATCCGTACGCAGAAGGGTTGGTTGGGTTGCAGAAAGTAAAAGTAATCGATGGAGTTCTGACTTTGAACAGCATCTGTTGTAGGAATTAATACCAAATGACCCCTCACAAAACGACATTTTAAAATTTGACACTTTCAATTAATTCCAAATCCAACTTCAACTTGACTTGGGAGACAGATATATATATAGCCCTGAATTTGTCATTTCTCTTCTCTCTCGTTCTCTTCACGCCTTCTTTATATTTAATAATATTATACCCTTAGTATGTAATTTCTATTCACAGTATTATATGTCGCTTCCACACAACTTTCAAACCATTCTTTTTCCTCTTATATTTCTCCTTCTCATCTAAGTCATACTTAGACCTACCCCTCCTCTTAAACATTCATTGAAGTATATCTCTGTGCGCGCGCGCGCGCGCGCAGGGTGGATTATGACTTAGTCTACCATATGTTGAATACAACATACATACATATGGAAAAAACCCAAAATACATATCTATCAAAATATACGATTTTATATTAATGTAACAAGAAGCATATAACTAAATATGGTGGCTACATCTCCAAGAGTCAAGAAATTAAAATTGTCTCCTTTTAAAAAAACTTTTCTTAACATTAGAGGAAGGGAATTAAAGTATAAATAAATGAAAGTTGTGGGCTGTGAAGTAGGAAGTATGATGAAATTAAATGAGGGGATGCAAATGTGGAAGCTACGTTGTTGAGTTATATATATATATATATATATATATATGTATGTATGAATAGGGTTTGGTGGAGAGATGTAGCCCGTATAATCCCAGAGGACACAAATACCCTAAATAAGATAAGGTAAAGGTAAGGATGGTACGTGGAGATATATTATATTGTTGTTTGTATACGAATTTTTTTTTAAAAAAAAGAATAAAAGAAATGGGAAAATATCCAACAATAAACAATGTCCGTCCAATCACCTTGTGTTGGTGTGCGTCCAATTTCAGAAACCCCACCCCTACCCCCATGATCATATATATCACCAAACAGATCTCTCATTTCTGTTCTCTCTCTCTCTCTCTCTCTCTTCCCTTCTATTCTCATCAGAGTCCACAATTTTCATTCATTCATTCATTCATTGTTTTTGGGGAGTGAAAATGGCGAGGAAATGCTCTCATTGTGGCAACATAGGCCACAATTCAAGGACTTGCACTTCTTCCATGAGAGGTGCTTTTGTAGGGCTCCGTCTCTTCGGCGTTCAGCTCGACATATCGTCTTCTTCTTCTTCTTCTGCTTCGGCTTCTGCTTCCGCCATCAAGAAAAGCTTCAGCATGGACTCTTTGTCCTCTTCCTCTTCTCCTTCTTCTTCCTCTTTCTCTTCCTCCAGATTGACCATCGACGACCTCTCCGATAGAGCCTCCCTCGGCTATCTCTCCGATGGCCGAGTTCAAGACAAGAAAAAAGGTATACATATACATATACATATACATATATATATATAGATACACACACACACACACACACTCTTCATATCTCCACACCCAACAGCATTCATTTAGATTATTGTTAAGAATGATTGATGAACACACACACACAGGAGTTGCTTGGACGGAAGAGGAACACCGAGCTTTCCTGGTAGGGCTGGAGAAGCTGGGGAAGGGAGACTGGAGGGGAATCTCAAGGAACTATGTCACCACCAGAACCCCAACTCAGGTTGCCAGCCACGCTCAGAAATACTTCCTCCGACTCGCCACCCTTCACAACAAGAAACGACGCTCTAGTCTTTTCGATATGGTAATTAATTCCTACATTCATCTTCCTTCTTCTAATTCCAATTAATTCTTCATTCCTCCTACATATGATAATTAATTAATTAATTATATTGTCTTCAATAATCTATCTAGCTGTAATCATTATACATACATATGGTAGGTTGGAAGCAGCAGTACTATTAGTGAAGGGCAACATAATAATCATCCTAACAAGGCAGGCCATCCTTCATCAGCAGTGGAGAATATTATTGGTGAGACTGATTTGCAGCTTCTTGGCCTTAATAACATGGAAGCCAACAAGAAATCATCAGAGGATAAGCAAATTACAGAAGAAAATACCGATTATTATGATAATCCTCAACAAGTGTTCAAATCTTCCAATGCATCGCCACTTGATCTGGAGCTCACTCTTGCAGCCCCCAGTCATAATAATAACACTACTCTCCCTCAGCAGCAAAGTACCCTTCTCGGTCCAATCATCTCCGTCACTTAGCTTCAACCTCAACCGCCCACCCCTCAATCTCTTTCATTCTCTCTATATATATATATATATTCTGTACCCTTTTATCTTTCTCTCTCTCTACTGACAAACAACATCATCAGATAATTAAGCAAAACATGTTTTCCATCGATCTTTTGGTGTTCATTAATATGTTATTAGGCATTCATAATCCGTCCGTCCAATATATAATTAGCTAACTAGCTACTTTATTTCAGCATATCCCTTGGCTTATAATAGACTACTGTAACTTCCATTAATTTGTATTTGTATTCATATAATACTACAAGCTATAGTACGTCTTCTTTCTGCGCATCTCATCACTCATCACAACAAAATTTTCTTTTTGTTCCGAGGAATCTTTTGTGCACATCAAACCAATGAATAACAACTCATTAATAGCATTCATATTAGATAAACGGTGTAGCAACTTTACTTAGATCCCTTTACACTCCCCGTTAATTATGAGGAAACAGACTTGAGATCTGGAGAAAAAGTTTCCTGTGTTGCCCTGGAAATTTTATGTTTTGATTAATAATTTAATTAACAATATGTTCAATGTGCCTATATTATTAAAATAAAACCTGGTTCAGCTTTTGTTGTTATAAAATTAAATCACCAAATGCCGAGAGACGTTTCTTGCGATGACAATAGGGACAGCTGTTGAAAAGAAAGCAACTGATTGGATAATGATTCTTCCACTCCCTGTTTTTGGCATTATGTAAAGCAAAGCTCTTTTGGTTTTTATTTTTCTTTTTTGGGGTCCCTTTGATAAAAGCAAATTACTGTACATATATACTTGATTCCAGAGATAAAATCGAATTCATTAAGGCTGCAAAGACGACCGTCTTGCCTTTAAATATTGTCAGTGGTTTTCAACAACGTAACAATTCTTTAATTGTTTTGCCTCACGAGTTTCCTGGACACAGCAATTTATAAATTACACCTAAAGATATAGGTAACATGCATGAATTAGACACCGAAAAGAAAGGTACTGATTAAGTTATGCCTACTTTAATCTAATGATTATCCACCATGAATCCCAAATTCGTTGCCCTTAATTAATTTTCTCCCAATACAAAGAAAGAAGGGGATGAGATTTCATAATCAAATAATTAACAAAACACGTAGAATTAGCCAAAAAATATTTTCTGAAATTTTGTCCCAAAAATTTCAATACAAACTTTTTTTTGTTTTTGTTAACCAAATTTTTATAATAATAAAAGTATTCAAGTGACGTGTGCTTTTTTGGTGTGTTGGGCTCTTACAAAAATATTTTTATAGAAAATAATAACCAAGAAACAATTTTAAAAAAAAATTGCCAAAACTGAGTGTTTTGAAAATTGAGCATTCTGCAGGAAAAACGCTTTGAAGATTGAGAAAAAATTTGGATTGTCCCCCTCACCCCAACCCCCCACAAAAAAAGAAAGAAAGAAAGAAAGAAAGAAAAACACAACCACACAAAGCGCGCACACACAAGATTGGATTGTTTTAATATATATAGTTTGGGAGGCATTTTAAGATGATTAAAAAAAAATGATAGGAAATAGAAAGAAGAAGGACCCCCAGAATTTAATTATGTGCATTGGGTCCCATGTCCTATATGTGGTTTGGCTCCAGTATGATGGAAATTTGGCAGAAAAAGTGTGAAACTTTCAGAATGAAACAAAGAATACACACCACATCATGCCTTCACATATATACTAATTAGATATTTTGAGTATATATTATTTATTTTTCAAAAACATTTGTTCATATAATTTGTAAAGAATATTAATACATTAAAGGGCCGGGAAATTGCAATTTGGTCCTCAGGAAGGGACTATATGATCAAACAGTCTCGCGAAATTGCATAATTGCAAATAAAGTTTTGCGTGAAATTGTGTAATTGCAAAAAGTCCCATAAAGTTGTCATGGCTTAACATTGAGTTGTTAATGAGAATATAGAGTTATCATTAACAACTCTATGTTATACATTGACAACTGTGAAACTTTTTTATAATTATATGGTTTCGCGGGACCGTTTGATCATACGATCCCTTCCTTAGAATCAAATTGCAATTTTCCCTAAATTAAATATATCGAGACAAGTCAAAAGAATGGGAATCTATAGGAACCCACAATGAGCGAAGGATTAGTCCTTGGCTTGCTGGGTTGGGGGATACCTGGCGAAAGCAAAAAAGAAAAAAGAAAAGAAAAGAATGGGAATCTATTGATAATGAAAGCCAATATTCAGATTTAAAATTATGATCCAACCTTACTTTACATTCTCATGGGTATTTATATGTAGCTAATATAGAATATATTTAATTAAAAATTTAAATTGGATCTCTCATATATTAAAAACTATATGAAAAATGTATTATAGTTTTTTGAAAGATATATACTTTATTTTATATCGAAATAACAAATGTTAAATATTATACATGTTGGGAAAAATGATTATTCACATGTAAGACTATTAAATAATTTAAAATATTGTAATACAATATAATTATGATTTCACTAAAATTCTATTGTAGTGCGATACTTGAGCTACACCTATCATTGATTTTGGTAATGAAGCATATAATGATATAAAAATAATTCATGATTTATCAATTTTTAAAATAAGAGTAATTGCATGTTTTGTTATTAAACTGAAACAAGTTATTTAAAATGGAGGGGCAATATGGGATTCTCCGTTAATCCGCTTTTTTTGAGAAGATGAGTGGACCCTCAACTTTGATTTCATTCATGAACGCTTTGAAATCACATGCGCCTACGTGGAAATTATCAATGCTACAAATTTGACTAGTCATCGTGACTGCTTTGTTCTCAATTTAAGCACTTGTTTTAATTATTTCTATATATATATATATATATATGCATGGTCAACATATTAATTAGTTTCCTCTGAGAAGTACGACAACTATACTATAAAATCATTTCAATTTTTTCCCCCAAAAGAAAATTAATTCTTCTAACGTATAGAAGTTGAGTTTACATTCTTAGTCAAATTGGTAGAAAACTTCTGGCAGATCAATCAAAAACAAAAGACAAGAAGGAAACTACAAATAGTTGGGGGTGTAGAACGGCGTCTTAATTCATCAGATAATTTTGAAGTAAGAAATAATCATTAATTTGAATTTTTGAACATGGCGGGGGCAAGTATTTTTTGTTATGGGTCTACCCAAATCTAATACATTAAAGGAGAGAAAGCTGAGCAGCAGTTCCCGGAATAGAGTAATGATTTAAGGAATAGGCTCCCAAGTCAATGAAGTCAATTGATGAGTTTGGCGATTATTTCCAATATAATTAATTAATGTTCTTTATGCACGGTTCCTTTCAAAACAAACTTAATTTGTGAATTACTCACAAAACCCGTGAATCATATGGTCGTTATTTTTAATAATTTAACTTACTATTTAATTACTAGTTACAAAAGCATCTATCTGCTTTTTCAGTTTGACTATTATTATTGTTATAATAATAATAGATTCAAGTTTCAACCACATGTTGTCTTGGTGTTGAAGCATAATAAGGAGAGTCCAAACAACTTTGTAAAAGGATCTATACGAACCAATAAGCTAAGCCGCAGAACTCAGACTCAACTTTTCTTTTCTTTTCTTTTTTCGCTTACATTATATTGGCTTCCAGGCAGGCCCCTATACCTACGCACTTAAATTGATTCCTTCTTATTATTACTAGTCGTATTTAAGGAAATGTAACCATAATATTCAAAGTTACATTTGTACATAGTCAGGAAACATCGGAGAGCGATCAAGGAGTAGTAGTGTTCACACACACATATAGGATTGATAGGATCTAATTAATCAAGTTTTGTGTGATCGAGTAGAAAGAAGACACAGTGACATTTCTAATGTATATACTATACATACGTGTGTATATGTGTGAAGAGATATATGGATAGGATTCATAGGAAGGAAAATGAAGCTTGCATTGTTCGCTAAGATTTATGTCTCTCATGTCTCGCTAGCTACTTCACGTTGCCATATTTAACTTATTGTGTACAATTTTTGTCACAAATTAGTTGTGCGGCATCTAATTGCTTCTGGTTCAAATAATTTAATTACCAGATCGAGGACAAGAATATTATGCACTACATTGAACACATTCTCTAATAACTCATTTATCATGCCTATTACATATTCCATCGCTCATTCTTGTAGCGTTCTTCCAATTACTATAATTCATCTATCACTACGTACCTGAATTAAGTAGGAGCTGTAGAGAAATTCAAGTTAGGAAATACTATATAATAATCATTTTCTGTAACTGAGGTATATATGCTAGTACTCACTTTTCCCCATACCTACAACTTTAAATTGGTTCATATATATATATATATATATATATATAAGCACATGTTTGTCAAAATAATCAAAAATTAGGCGGCATAAATATATTAAAGAGGAGAAGCTGAATAACTAATTAGTAGCTAGAAGCGTGGTGGCTGGTCTGGATGAAAAGCCTTGAGCTATAGAGAAAGCAAGCCGTAAATTAATTAATTGAGAAAATGGATATGAATGTGAGATTTCCTTAGAATGACAGCAAGAGAAGGAATAGGAAATTAATCAGGAGTCAAATGTTAAATGATGAGGTCACGTAGCTGTGATGATGAGAACAATGGGATGGGATCAATCAAGATACATATATGTGTGTATATATATATAGAGAGAGAGAGTAGTAGGGAATATGAAAGAAAGGTGACAATAAAGGACGCTTTTTGGAGAAATGGACGTTTCAACCAAACAGTCTGTGTCGTGTTTACTGCCTGCCAATTCATGTACATGTGAGGGGTCCCAATTTTATTCGGATCGATCTTCTCTGTATCTTTCTCTCTATATATGTGGAAGCCTTCTGTCCTAGCGTTACCCTCTTCTTCACCACTACTTCCATCACATGGATCTCAACCTTTTGTCTTCTTCTTCAACTAATTAATGCCTCTTTATTAATTACTCCTATGTCCTATCTATATGTCACTCAGCGCCAACCCATCAATTTGTTTCTTCCCTTGGAAGGGTATGCATATATATCCAGCTGCACCAAAGATCGATGTTGTAGCTGTTTAATTCACTCTCTTTTTGTACTGTAAATTCTTTCAAAATCATGTAGGAGGAAATGTATATAGATGAATGAGATAAATATATATGTAACCAAGTTATCAAATAGGACCGAAATATTTCATATATACTATTCAACACAGACAAGATTACATAAATGCGAGTAAGACACATATAGCTACAAGCCTCTCTGTCTTGAGCACAGAGCACACTTGTCTCATCTCTCATCTATATGCCCAAAAGTATGGAATGAATCTTTCGAGATGCTTTGTTATCCTTCCTTCGTCCATAATATATATGAAAAGCACGAACCAACCAAACACATGCCTGTGTTTCATGTAAACACGTTTCATAATGTTATATATAGTAGTATTATTATTTGTTGCATATAATTTAAATCCCATGTTGCGACAAGGTTACGCATTGGATAATTAAAGAGGTAAGTGGGGTAAGATGAGATGAACAGCAGAGTGATTAAATTAAACAATAAATGTGGAACATATGTGAATTAAAATGATTGGTCAATGTGCACTTTCATTTTCAGGAAAACTACCACACTCGAAGCAATTAATTCACATAACAACGTACGAAATGAGCAAATTATGAAGCCTCCATTTTATTCCCTCAATTACTTTACTTTATTGTTATTTTAATTATGTCACTGATGACCTATATGGCCCATCCTGTGCCAATCATTTTCATTACTTCAAACACCAACCTTTTTCTCAATCCCACTCTTCAAACCCACCCAACCTATACCAACCTACAAAAATTAATCATATATATTCCACCTAAACATGCATATTTAAATATAGGAGTATGCGTAATCATGGTACATTTTATTCTTTCTCTAGATGGTTTCATCATAATTGTTTCTCATGTTAATTATAAGTCACATCCAACATCCATAACCAACAAAAATCTTAAACATCGATAACTGTATAAAAATATGACATTGGATGAGAGAAATGAGCAAGACAAAGGAGAATTGAAGAGAAATTATTCAGTTAGATACACCAAACGTGTAGTACATGGTCCTCTATCTATTTATA
Source organism: Acacia concinna (assembly GCA_037177275.1). Classification (NCBI taxonomy): domain Eukaryota; kingdom Viridiplantae; phylum Streptophyta; class Magnoliopsida; order Fabales; family Fabaceae; genus Acacia; species Acacia concinna. The sequence continues at coordinate 35,929,377 of JBAGKO010000010.1, forward strand.
GGCCATACCTCTACCAAGAGTTTCATAAAATGAATAGCAAATTTAATCCTTAGGATGAGTGTACTGCAAATTTAACCTTTGAGTTATGTATATAAAAACTCCTAAAAACTATTCATTATAGGTTTATAGAGTGTAGGATATAAAAGACCAAGAGTTGAGAGAGTTTATGGACATCCATATAATCTAATGTTTATAACAAATCCTGCATCAAAATGTAACAACTTTACACAACTTTAACAATATTTAATAAACATTATATTTCACAAGAACAAAATTTATAGAATAATAAATTAGTAGTAAAATTATACAATCATATGAAAAATTTAATGATGTGATGTATAATTAAGATGAAAAATATTGGGCTTGTTTGATTCTATTTTCTCTTTTTTATTCTCTAAAACAGTTTTTAAAAATAAGTATTAAAAATAAAAAACAGGAAAATATGTTTGGATAGTTATTTTTTTAAAAAATTATTTTTTGAATTGATGTGGTTGATCGGACCGGACTTAGTTGCATTTTTGGTCGTCAGAAGATTGCACCTAAATGTAGTATAGAGGCAACCTATCGTTCTTCTAGAGGAGCTATTATGTAGACTTCATAAGTAACTTCCTAATTTTCTAGCTAAACTAATTAGTGAGTCAATTTAGGGGGTTTTCTAGGTGCTAAGTAATAAACTAACTAATTCTACTGATATAATTTTTTTGGTGTTTTAGGGTTTTGGAAAATAAACTAATTGAATTCTAATGGTGATACTAGTCTCAGACGAGATCCTTCCCTTACATAGGTCAGTGATCAAGTGGGGAAAAACCAATCGAGTCCTCTTATTATTGAGGCAGTTCTGGATCTAATCCATAATGATAATCGGGATGTCCAATGTCTGCCCGGTCATGAGGAAGTATAGGAGCGCCGTTCCTTCTTCGCTGATGTTAGAAATATGCGCTTGCACCATAACGTTGTATGTCATGAAATTCAGCCAAGCTCGCGCTAGGTTGTTCATGTTCTTCCTCTTGAAATAATTTTTCCCGCTTCTAGGTGACCATCCGGCATTCTTTATGCCTATCACCCTGAATACTTTGGGCCAAGAAATCCTGTTGCGGTCCTTGAGCCAGTCCTGATATATGCAAGTTTGGGCGGGCGCTACGTTGGGAAGCTTGTAGAAATTTTCCAATAGGCGTCTTGAGAGGTACATCTCGCCTCCTCTAAATATTATCCCCATCTCTTCGTCCATAGCATAGCAAGTATAAAACTCACGGATGATAGTGAGATTTTCTTTCTCCTGTTGTTTCAACAACTCCCCGAAGCCTTGGGCTACGGCTTGTCTATAAAACTCAGAATCAGACTTGGGGAAGTAGTGTTCTTGTAGAGCCGATCGGTCCTTAAAAAGTTCCTCTGCCTTGGCCCTTATCCTTTTAATTTCTAGTCTTGATTGTGGACCTTGGGGCGTCGAAATAGAGGGAGCAACTCTCTTAGTGTGGGCCTTCTGAATGAATGTAGAGGGAAAAGAGGGTCATGACGTATGAAATTATAAATCCTAAACCTCTCTCCCTTACCCCCCTTTTGAAAAGTTTGAGGAATCAGAGGCCAATTTGTTTGAAATTAAGCATAGGTCGCGACATGTAAATCTATGTGTCATGACATAACTAGGCAAAAAGTTTTGTTTCAGCGAAAATAGTTTTAATGTTGCGACATATCGAAACGTGGGTCGCGACATGTACCCAGAGTGTCCATCTTCTTTCTTGAAAATGGGGTGCATGTCGTAACACAGACAGTGCTCTGTCGCGACATGTTCCCAGAAATTGCAAAACGCGCGTGTGAAGAAGAAGAATATCAGGACTTCTAATTTCGCAAAAATTCTAGTCCAGGGCAGTTAGAAATGCAGAAAATAGGCATACTCAAGTACCCAACCCCCTCACAATCCTAAATCCTAAGTTTCTAATCCTAAAACCTACTGATATTGCAAGAAAATTAAAGAAAAACGAGAGAAATGGAAAAGAGAACTAAAGGGATTGAAGATACCAGATTATGGGTGTGTAAGACTGGATTGATGAACTAAGAGTGCCCTTAGAGTGCGAAAATCAGAGAGTGAAATTCTGGAACCGCGAGATGGAAGGGATTAAAAGGGCAATGGGATTTGTGCTTCTTGAGACGTTGCAATGTTTCAGAGAAAAAGGGGAAAAGAGAGTTGGGGGTCGCTACTATGGAAAATGAGTAGAGTTGGATGGATTGCGGGTTACGTAAGAGTTTACAAGGGAAGTTTAAACGAGAATAGGGTAGTCTCGGTATTTCACGGGCTTACAGGCCCTATGGGTCGTGACATAGTGTATATAGGTCATGACTTGTAGCAACATATATGAAATTTAGGAATTAGGGTTCCTCGTCACGACATATAGGGTTTTAGTCCCGACCTAATAAGGCAGTGAGCCTTGTTCAGTGTTTCAAAGCATGTCGTGACATATTGAGCCAGAAAGTTCAATGTTCTCAAAATTTAAAATTTTCGCAAACCTATTCCTTAAAAAGTTAAATTCCCTCTCCCACACTTATAGAGCAATGACCCCATGGCGAATGAGATAGAGAGATAAATATGCTCAACGTTATTTGATTAAGTGTAAATAAAAATGAAAATAAACTACATCTACTTCTACTGGAAAGTCTCTTTCGCGATTCTTGCTTGGCAAGAATGAGAATGGAAAGAGACTACAAAGGCCTAAGCTGGCGAAGGTGGCCTGTCATAGAGCTTGAGGAGGTATCCATTACATAAGAAGAATTACCCTTTCTCCTCATCTAATAGCTCTATCATGCCAAAATCGTGTACCTTGACCACCACATATGATCTGTCCCAACTCGTTTTAAAGATACCTTTCTTGAATTTGAAATGAGCTTTATAGCAAAGGACTCTGTCACCCACTTTAAAGTGTTTTCTCAGGATATTAGCATCGTGGATAACTTTTGTCTTTTGCTTATAAATGTCAGAATTGGTATAGGCGTCTAACCGCATCTCTTCCAATTCTTGGATTTGAAGAAGCCAGTGTGATCCATCTTCTTCAAAGTCAAAATTGCAGGTTTTAACCGCCCAAAAGAAACAATACTCCAATTCCACAGGTATGTGGCAAGATTTTCCATAAATTAATCTGTAGGGAGACATTCCAATTAGAGTCTTATAAGTAGTGTGGTAAGCCCATAAAGCATCATCTAATCGAAAACTCCAATCGTGATTAGAAGGCTTAACAATCAGTTCAAGGATTCGCTTGATTTCCCTATTTGACACTTCAGCTAAACCATTCGTTTATGGATGGTAGGGCGTAGATAGAATTTGTGTGACTGCATAAACTTTAAAGCACACATATAAAGTCTAAGAACTTAGATAAATTAATAATAATGAAATCGTACGTCAACCTTGGCAAATACTCAGATCCTTATGATTACAACCATAACCATGAAAATTCATCCACAAATTCCTAGACCTAGGAGAAAGATAGATAAAAAAGATCTTAATTAACTAACGAACTTCCCTTATTTAACCCATAAGCTCCAACCTTTAAATCCATCACCGAGAGGCTAAAGGCTTAGCCTCTCATGGCTTCAAGCATCCTGCTACCACGTTTAGCTTTTCACTCCATTAGATGCATAAGGGAATTGATGAGGATTAAGGTAGTTTTGGGTGGAATTAGGGTTGATGGAGTCTAGGTTACTATCTAGGGTTTGGGAGTTGAGAGAATTATGAAATCTAGGGTTTCAGGCTGATTACTCTTAAACCTTAGAGGTAATTGCCATCCTAATCGTGGGTTAACATCCCAAATATATAATAATTGTAAGCCCTAATCAAATCTGATCTTTGTTCTGATCACGAGCTCAGGTCGCAACATGCATGTCTCCAAGTCGCGACTTGCACTTCGGTTTATTCCTTCTAGGCCTTGCTTGATCCAAAATGCATAG
>JBAGKO010000010.1:35949294-35969417 GCA_037177275.1 Acacia concinna
TGATAGGTATAAATGGGGGTGAATTAAGCCTAAAGGAAAGTGCTGCCCATGCCTTGAAGACATTGTGCACTACTTTCGTTTAATCTTTTCTTCTTATACTCCTCAGAGATCTAGTCCCTAAAATAATCTTTAGGCTTAATTTTGTGATTCTAAATAACATATTGAAGGGAGATGACTAAAAACTTTGTCAAGTTAGAAAGATTTGATGGCGGTAACTTCTTAAGATGGTAAAAGAAGATGAAGTTTTTGTTAACAACGTTGAATGTTGTATATGTTCTCACCACTCCCAAACCCTAAGAAGGAGAAGAAGAGGCTATGACTCAAATTAGAAAGAGGCAAAAATAGAAAAATGATGACTTCATTTGCATGGGTCATATTATGAATGGGCTTGGTGATTCTCTCTTTGATATATATCAACACTCAGCCTCTGCAAAAGAACTCTGGGATAAATTAGAAGCAAAATACATGGAAAATGATGCTACAAGTAAGATGTTTCTTGTTTTAATAACTATAGAATGATTAATGGTAGATCTGTCATGGAGCAATTATATGAAATAGAATGTTATTAGTAATATTAGACAATATAACATAAGCATAGATGAATCTTTTATTGTCCCTTCAATTATAGACAAACTTCCTCCTTCATGGAAAGACTTAAAAAAGAGTCTTAAACATAAAAAGGAAGATACTTATTTTGAGCGGTTGGGGAATTGTCTTCGTTTGGAAGAAGAGTTATGAAAGCAGGATGATGCTAAAGATATCAATGCTCATGAGAAAAATTCATATGGTGGAGGAAGGACAGTCCTATAAGACCTTTAAGAAAAGAGGGAAGAATAAAGATAAACCCCAAGCACAAGAAAGTTATAAGAATAAAATGAAGAAAGGTAATTGCTACTTTTGTGGAAAGGCTTGTCATTATAAGAATGAGTGTCGTTTCGTGAAAAAAAAGAAAGAAAATGATTCTTCCAAAAAAAAATTGACAATCTTGTGGCGGTGATTTCTATGATCCACTTGGTTGACAATGATGAGTCATGGTGGGTGGACTCTGGTGCAACTCACCATGTGTGTAAAACAAGAAATTCTTCAAAATACTAAAGGAAGATGCTTTACATGAGGAATTCTTAAATTGTACAAGTGAAGGGATCAGAAAAGGGAATGTAGAAATTGAATTTACTTCAAGGAAAACTCTTACTTTAAGAGATGTCTATTATGTACCATAAGTTAGAAAGAATTTAATTTAAATACCCTTACTTAATAAGTTTGGGTTTAAGTTATATTTGAGGGAGACAAGTTTGTTCTCAATATGGTGGTATGTTTATAGGCTAGGGTTATTTTTGTGAGAACATGTTCAAATGTAATGTTGTTAAAGCTAATAATAAATTTACACTTCTGCTTATGTTGTTGACTCTTATGATTTATGGCATTATCATTTAGGTCATGTTAATTTTGGTAAATTAAATTATATGACTAATCTTGAATTAATTTCAAAGACTGCTAGTAACCATGAATCTTGTAATACATGCGTGTTAACTAAAATAACAAAGCATCATTTCCCTAAAGCAAAAAAAAGTTCTAAAATTCTAGAATTGATTAATTCTGATGTTTGTGATTTACATGGTTGGCCTACTTTGAGTGGTAAAAAGTACTTTGTAACTTTCATTGATGATTGCACTCGATTTTGTTATGTTTATTTAATACATTCAAAGGATGAAGTCTTATAAAAATTTAAGATATTTAAAATTGAAGTAGAACTTCAAGTTGAAACATTTATGAAGTGCTTAAGGACTGATAGAGGGGGAGAATATGTTGATCCAAAATATTTTGAATATGATGGTATAATATATCAAGTAACTGTTCCTTATTCCCCACAACAAAATGGTATAGCATGAAGGAAAAATAGGGTTTTAGTAGAAATGATAAATGCCATGTTATCTTTGGTTTCACTAGTGGATATTTGGGAGAAGCATTGCTAACTGCATGCCATATATTAAATAGAGTTCCTAATAAAGGAACAAGATAACCCTATAAGAACTATGGAAGAAAATAAAACCTAATCTCAATTACTTTAGAGTTTGGAGATGCAAAGCAATAGTTAAAGTTGCATAATTTAAAAGAAGGAAATTAGGTGAAAGAGGAATTGATTGCATCTTCCTAGGATATGCTAAAAATATTAAGGAATATCGGTTCTTAGTAATTAAACAAAAATATTCATACCCTATCAATAAAGTTATTGAGTCTGGGGATGCTATTTTTCAAGAAGAAAGGTTTAACTCAATCCTAAAGTCCAACGTCACTTCTCATCCCAATAAGGAGTCAAATCAAGCCAAACATATTAGTAGTAATAATACTCTAAAAGAAATGGAACTTATAAGAAGTAAAAGGGCTAAGAAAGAAAAAATTATGGTTTTGACTTTTTCATGAGAAAATTATGGTTGAGGGGACTAGAGAAAAAGAGGTTGAAAATTATTCACTTATTTGTTTTAATTTAGAAAACGACCTTGAAACATTTGAAGAGGCTATGAAGTCTCAAGATGCAGCCTTTTGGAAAGAGGCTATACAAGATGAAATGGATTCAATAATGGAAAACAAAACTTGGAAACTAGTAAACCTTCCTCTTAGTTCTAAACCCATTGGTTGTAAATGGATTTTCAAAAGAAACTTAAAAGGAGATGGATCTATAAATAAATTTAAGGCTAGGTTAGTCGCCAAGGGCTTTACACAAAAGGAAGGATTTTATTATTTTGATACATATGCACCAATTGCAAGGATTTCCACTATTAGAGTGCTTATAGCACTGGCTTCTATGAACAATCTTGTTATCCACCAAATGGATGTTAAAACAACTTTCCTCAATTGGGAGTTGGAAGAAGAGGTGTACATGAAACAACCTGAATGGTTTGTGGTTCCTAGTTAAGAACATAAAGTGTGTAAATTGATCAAGTCTCTTTATGGACTTAAGCAGCCCCTAAGCAATGGCATAAAAAGTTTGATGAAGTAATTCTAGAAAATGGGTATAGAGTCAATGAATCTAAAAAATGTGTTTATGGTAAATTTCATAATAGAAAAGGTGTAATTATTTGTTTATATGTGGATGACATGTTAATTTTTGGTTTTGATTTGGATGAAGTAAATAAAACAAAGATTATTGTCTAATAACTTTGACATGAAAAATATAGGAGAGGCATATGTCATATTAGGAATCAAGATTAAATAACAATTGTCTTAGGCTTTCCTAGTCTCATTACATTGAGAAAATATTAAAGAAATTTGATTGTTATGATTGTTGTCCTGTTTCTACTCCATTTGATTCTAGTATGAATTTAATACCAAATAAAGATTGTCCTTTGAGGATGAATATTCAAAAGTGATTAGGTGCTTGATGTATACTATGATATTTACAAGACCAGACATATCATATGATGTGGGAGGGATTAACTAGATACACAAGCAATCTAAATATAACACACTAGCATGCTGTGGAAAGAGTACTGAAGTACTTGAAAGGAACAATTAGTTATAATTTAATTTATAGTAGAAATCCTTCAATTTTGCAAGGATATACAGATGTTAGTTGGATAACCTACTCAAAGGATCATGCATTTACAAGTGGATGGGTTTACACCCTTAGTAGGGGTGCTATTTCATGGGGTCAAAGAAACATACCTGTATAGCAGATTCTGCTATGGACTTTGAGTTTATAGTATTGGCTACAAGTAGCAAGGAATCATAATGGTTAAGAAACTTGTTACTTGAAATACCTATATGGTCCAAGCCAATGGCACTAATATCTATCTATTGTGATAGCCAGTCTGATCTTGTAAGGGCTTATAGCCAAGTTTATAATAGAAAGTCACGACATATTGGCTTAAGATATAGTTATGTGAAAGATTTGATTTTGAATGCAGTTGTTTCCATTATTTATATAAGATATGAATTGAATCTTGCAGATTCTTTTGATGAAAGGTCTGACAAGGGATTTGGTGTTAAAAACATCAAAAGGGATGAGATTGAAGCCCTATAAATCTTGATCACTAATAGTAGAAACCCAACTTACACTTGACCATCATATCAAGTCTTGAGTTCAATGGTGAAAGTACGCTATCAGCGTGATTGCAAGTACTTGACTTCCTAATACATCCTAGGTTTAAAAAGTACTTGGTAACCATGAGAATAAAAGGGGGTAGGTTGAGGCTAATGTGGCTCTTAATAAACTTGTAAGCATATATTTGCTAGAGCATTTTTCACGATGATGCTCTTGACAAAGTCTACCTATATGAGAATGAAGTGAGGCCGCTTCTAAAAGTGTAAGGGCTTGACTCTGAAAAGTTCTCTTGAAAGGGATATGGACAAAAGGTTGCAAACAAATATGTCATTTAAGTGGCATACAATGACTTAAGATCCCATGCGTAATTTATGCACACCTGTTCATATGAGATAAATGGTTCAAAGCTTAGTCTACCATATTATTTTGGATGGTTGAAACCATGTAGGTAAAGGTTCAAATCCTCTAGATACCTTTACTGAAAACATGATATTTCCAAAATGATAAGAGTTTGTGATCATTTTAAAATGGTTGGGGAATTTTAGAAAATTTTAAAATGAAGAGATGTATTTTTGTAAAGTCATGTTCATTAGCTAAGGAATTTATATGAAGAGTTGTGTAGGTCATTTTTGTAAAGTCATGCTCCTAAAGTCATGTTCATTGGACAAATAAAGATTCCTAAAGTTAAAATAAATATTTATAAATATATCTTATATATAGTGGATTTGATAAGGACATATTTAAACTATGAGATATTATAGAAAATAATTCAAAGATTTATAAGATCATGATATTTGATTTAAGATTTTTAGAAATACAAAGTTACTTATGTTATAAGAATAATAAATAAATAAATAAATAAATACACACATATGAAAAGAGAGAGATTTAGGAGCCTACATATAGGTGATAAATTAGAACTGAGGTAAGTTAAACAATTTATTTTGATCGTCTATTAATTATCGAATTTGTGAGTTATAAAGCCTATACTAAACATAATTTTTTAGAAAGTTGAGACCACAACCCTAAGAGGAAGATTCATGTTTAAATATTTGTTTACAGTTGGATAGTGCTGAAATTTGGCCAGTAGGATCGCGACATCCAAGGCATTAAATGCAACGGTTGGATTAATGTTATTACACCTATAGCCAATAAAACTGAGGTTTGAGCATGAGATAACATTATTTGGATTCTTGTGGTAAATTTTGTGTTGGTGAGAGGTAATTAGTTTTCTCTCTTTGTGTATGCTTGTGACATGTTTGTAAGCAATTTTTATATATAATTATAAATTTACTATTGGTTTGTGATATGGACTATGAAGTTATTTTATTATTGAAATTGTCTTGTGGGACTTATTTTTAATGAGAATGGATAGTTATATCATATTACATGAGTTGTTGATAATGGTTTATGTGGTTGAAAATATTCTCTTGATGAATTGTGAATCGGTATTGGTTGTGATAATTTACCTCATGAGTAATTGATATGAGAGTGGATGGTGAATATGGATCTTGGTGGGAGGTTATTCTTAGAGGAAATAAATGGGTAAATTCTTGTACAAAAGAGGAAATAAGGTAGTGGACTTCCAAGTGTACACTGGTTAGTCATTCGGCCCATTGTGTTTAATGGGGCCTTGACACCCCATTGATGTGTTGGGGGAACCCATGATTCGGTCTTGTGCTCTGTGGATTTTGGCCCGTCCATGTCATTTGATCGGTGAGCTTGTTGAGTTAAATTACCAGTTACATGGGTGAGTACTAGCCCATGGTTCAGTCAGAAGAAATAAGGCGGGAGGTAATAAGAGAGATTAGATAGTGAATTGTTAAATATTGATAATTGTGTACCCATGTGATAAATTTAAATTTGAAATTGAGTTTATGATATTGAAAATTGATATGTATGGATTATTTAATATTTTAGAAAATGTTATTGTCCCACTTGACACCTTACAGATATTGATTGTATGCCCTATGAGATGATTTATTGGTTACTAAGACATTGTCCCATCCCATTGATTTAACATTTTTCAAGTGATAGATCCCGTAGTAGTCCAACAGGGGAGACTCTGGAAGATTAAGTTATTTCTTCTAAGAGTAGTGCTCCTATTCTTTTAATTTATGCTGGATTATTATATATTGTCATGTTAGGACTCATTTGCATATTTTAATTTATTTTTAAGACTTGACAAATTAATTGTATATCTTCAATTTTCTATTAATTATTACATTATGATGATTTTGAGTGGCCTTAAGGCCTTAAAATTGTATTTCATAATTTATGGTTCGACATTTTAATTTAAGTTAGGTTTGGTGAGTAATGTTTATTTGGGCATCAAGAAGCCCAAGCCTAATTATGCGCTTGGATAAAAGGGACTTTATCCTTTTAACCATGATAATCCTTTTAAAAATTTAGTTTTAAACTTTTTGATCATGGTTAACTTATTTGATTATAATTATATAATTACAATTAAGTTAGAATTTAAATGATGATTTAATTAATAAATAAGTTAATTATTCTATTAGGAATTTTTTTTACACCATTGTTGTCTTGTTTGAGCTTTGGAAGTGTAATCAATACTCAATGGTCTTCTTTGTATCTTGCAAGAAATTCACCCGTCAATTTAACTTGCACCCTATAAGATAGGTATATGTGAGGTGAATTAAGCCTAAAGGAAAGTGCTGCCACAAGCTTCATGATAGTGTGGAAAATCAATGGGGAAACTAGAGAGATATTAATTAATATAATGTATATGTAATTAATCATATATATATATATATAAATATCTTGTGGTGCACGTGCACGTGCTCATATATATATATATATATATGTTCGTTTCATACATAGCATCTGCTAGAGCCTCTCTCTGGAGATAATTCATAATCCTTCGTCAAACAAATTCCTTCACTTCCTCTTTTACACTATCCATGATTACGGTTTATTTTAATTTTCTCATTCTTCAGCAACACGCATTGGTATATATATACTACTTCTTTGATCACCATATATATACAGCTTCTTGCATATATGTTGATCAAGAAGAAGTAATTAATATCACTGCATATGCTCAAGATATAGAAATTAGAATATATCGTCATGGATGGATGCAGGAGATGATCTAGATGAACTTGTTTTGTTGGATGAGTATGAATTATCGCCAAAGAGAAACTCTGGCAAGTGCTATGTTTGAAACAACGGAAATACTTGTCTAATGTTTGTAAACAATCGTCATATATACATATATATTACGGTTTCTTTTTTTTTTTAAAAAAAAAACCACATTTATAAGTGAGGTACACATAGCGGTCCTTATTTTAAAACCGCTATATATAGCAACAATAAATGACGATTGTTCAATCCCATATATAAAGAAAAACAACCGTGTAGGAATTTCTGTGGTAGTGAAAATACCCATGTATTTTTTTTTGAAGGTTAAAAAACGCCCATGAATTTTAAAAATTGGTTTAAAATTGCCAATATTATTACAAAAAACACATAAGTATTTTTTACCCTTAAATAAAGTATATGATGCTGGATAAACTTTAAATAAAAATATATGGGCATTGTTTACCCTTAACCTTAATCAAAATTAGGATATTTAATGGCCGTTGAGTATTAGTAATGGAGTTAGCTTTAAACCCATTTTAAAGTTTACGAGCATTTTTTAACTTTTAAAAAGTATATGGTAGTGAATGAACTTTGGATAACAACACATGAGTATTTTTTACTCTTAACCTTTTATATATATCTTTGCTTGCTACTATTGAACCCCAATTCAAAGTAACAAAACTCCACAAGAAATAGAACGGCCCATACTTTTTAAAATGTGAGGTTAAATTTATTTCAGGGTTCCATCAAATGACTATAACTCAATACAAGGCACACATTCAAGTTGTACCGTGAGCTTAAATTGTGTGCTGCATATGTAAGCTAGGCCGTGTGTCATTAACCTTTTATGAAGATACAAGTTAAAAAACAAGACCAAAAGAAAACAGTATAACGTACAACACAATGAATTCACACAACAATAATTTAAGAAGGAAAAAAAAAAACAGGAGTTTACAATTTGGCTAACATGACAGTTATTGTAGCTGAATGATCATGAGGCGTTGATTGGATCGAAGACCACAGTCGAGTGATTGGCAATGTGCAAACTGAACTGACCTCCTTTCTCAGAAACATTTATCTGTGTCCCTTTTGGAGCTTCCATCTCAAAATTTGTCACCAGTTTTGCAATTACTAGTCCCAGTATTGGCAATGCAAGTATGATTCCAGGGCAACTCCTCCTTCCCACTCCAAACGGTAAGTACCTGAAATCAACCTTCCCTCCGGCCACCGCATCAGTCCCACTTTCCTCTTCCATAAATCTCTCTGGCCTGAACTCCTCCGGCATCTCCCACCACGCCGGGTTGTTAGCTAGCCACCAAGCATTCACCACCACCTTTGTCTCCTTTGGTATCTTATACCCTCCCAGTTCTGCTTCCTCAAGGTTCATGTGTGGCACCAACAGAGGAATTGGCGTGTGCAGCCTCAGTGTCTCCTTCACTACTGCTTGTAAATATGGCAGCTCATGTAAGTTTGATTCTGTCACTGCCTCTCCTTTAAGCACCCGTGATATCTCTTCACGTATCTTGCTCTGAACCCTTGGATGTCTCACTAGCTCTGCTATTGCCCACTCCATCGACCATAACGTAGTCTCTATTGCTGCCACGTTGATGTTCTCCACAATGTACAGCACATTCTCTTCACTTATCTCTCCCTTCATCTCCGCATCTATTATGTGGTCTATTGCGCAGCTTATCTTGTGCTTTTCCCCATTGGCAGCCATTATTTTTCTGTCAACCAGGACATAAACACATGAATAACCTACCATAAAGTATGTATATTAACACATGTCATTACATATTAATAAATGACACGTATGATAAGCTACCTTCTTTGTTGAACATAGTGACTGTTGAAAAATGCGAGCCTCCTGGTCTGCAAGTCCCTGCACTTATTGAGGTAGCCCCTCAAGAAAGGTCTGAGGAGAGGGATGAAGTCTCCGTAATTATAGTCAAAGCTCTGGGCGAGACGGCTTCTTTCAGAGTTGAATCTGGTGGCCTCAATGAACAAGGGGTCGTCTTGAGACTCAAACTTGGCATCAAACATCATCCTGTACATGATATTATACAGCATTAGCTGCAGACGCTTTCTGATCACTATCCCTTGGCTCCTCACGGCGTCATTAGTTTTGAGGTCCCTCACGACCAAGTCCATCTCCTGTTCCCACATGTCACTGTATTGGTGGACGACCTTGTTGGTGAAAAATGGGACGGTCATGACTCTTCGCATTTTGCGCCAGTGATCGCCATACACGGTGAAGACCATGTCCTGGCCATTCCCAGTGAAGATATCAAACACAACGTTTCGGGGGCGAGAACCAAATTCAACACCTTGGGAGTGAAGGACCTGGGTGGCGAGCTCAGGATCAGAGACCACCACGAGGTTCTTGGAGCCGAGTTTGAGGAGGAAGACGGGGCCATAGGTTTGGGACATGGAAGCGAGGAGACGGTGATTGAGGTCATTGCCAACCTGAAGCCAATTGCCAAAGATAGGGACAGAGAGAGGGCCAGGGGGGACTTTGGAGGGATGCCTTGTGGAGTGCTTAAGGAATAGGATGGTGAGAGGAAAGATGAAGGCGGTGAGGGATAGAAAAGATGGAGAGAACTTAGCGATGATGAGGGAGATGAGAGCGATGGCGATGATGAGAGTGACAGAGAATGATGATTTGTGGAAGAGAAGAGCCATGTTTTGGGAGCAATAAAGGAAAGAGAGAAGGTGGCGAGAGCAAAGAGTGGATGGATGAAGAGAGAGAGGAAGGTGAGTGGCTATATATGAGGAGGTGAAGGAGGGGTTTGGCGGCACATGGTTTCAGAGGAATCAATGGGCTCTAAGTATAAATAAAAGAAATCAGGGTAGGAGAGAATCAGAAAGATGGGAAATTGGTATTGGGGATAGGTGAGTGTGAAGGCTTTGGTGGAGTGAGTCAAATGTTGACGTCCTTCCTTGGGAGTTGGTAGGTGAATGCCCCCAATTGCATTTGCACCATTTCGCTTGCTTGGTCAACTGGTAAACCCACCCCTCATCTATACACCTTTAGTTCAAATTACGAGACTTTATTGATTTTTTTAAAAATAATTATGGATATTAGTTAAATTAGCTAATTATTATAATATGATATAATCTTTTAAAATTACTCTTCAATCCTAATAACCACAAACATATAAGGGTCTTATACTTAAAACAAAATAAAATTTTTAATTATGTCTTATAATTAGGGTCAAGAGAGATGATTATATTTTTATTTCTCATTCACATATATGATAACCTTAATCATCATCTTCACACCCTTGTTGTTGCCCAACATACAAGGAAAGTCTTTACCACAAGCATGCCTTGATTCTCCTAAAAGAGGTTTAATCGTTCAAACACAATCCAAATGCCTAGGAGGGAGTTACCTCTAACCAGTAATAGGGATAAAAATAGTATAAACCCCTAAATATACCTAAGCCTATAACAAAGATTTAACACTTGATATTATGCCTGAGCCTATATGAAGGCTTTATGTTAGGCCTCAAGCATATTTAAAAACCTACTTAAAATAGAGACCTTTAAATAATCTTTAAAGTCTATGCTTTAAAATTTATATATAATCCTTCATGCTTATTTGCAATCTAACATTATATCTTAAAAGCGTATTATTCATTTTCATCATAATAAGGGCTTAGTAAGAAAAAGAAAAGAATGCCCTCTGAGCAAGTATAAATTATGAAAACTAATCATTTGTTGACTAATAAAATATATTTTTTAAAATTGACCAAGCATTAATAAGAAACATGTAAAAGTATATTTTACTTCTTTTACTTTTCTTATATAAATTGAGACAAACTCCTCCTACTAAGATTATAATATTACTATAGTGGACAACAAAAATTAGTGGAGAGGAAATGAGTTAGGGTTGTCAATTTTTATTTATTTATTTATTTTTTGCGAAAGCAAAGATTGAGTGTAATGACAATGAGATATGAAATATAGATTATAAAGTCTAGGTAAAAAAATACTTAGGATTAATATTAAGTTGCTAAATTTATAAATAATTTATAAAATTAGATGATATTATATATACTCATATAATAGTATAAATTAAAACAGTTAAATAAACTAGGTTTGAAAGTTTGCAAGTTAGGCCGTATGTATGACTTATTTATCAAAAGAGGTCTACCAATAGACTTAGGCTTAAACCTGAACCTGATATATTTAATAAATAGATTAAACTAGATTTTATTTAGGTTAGGCCCTAAGCCCCTATTAAGGGCTTGACCTATTTACATTCCTAATTAGTATGATAATACTTAAATTTGACATTGTCAAATAACCCCATCATCAAGTAACAGTGGTGGTTTGGGCCTTGGGGACTACAAATGATACTCAGCATTACAGTAGGAAAGCAGGTAAGCCTCCACATCATGTAACTGAAGGTATCCTCAGTCCTCACATTCATTTCCTTGTCCTTCGATTTCCGGTGTACGGAGTATAAGGCTTTTTTTTCCCTTTCAATTTTTAAAATTTTAAATATAGGGTCTTTTAGACTTTTACTATGATCCTTATTATTAAGTGTTAACTATTACTCCCATCTTTAATATAAAACAATAAAATTAGTTGAGTTAGTTGATATGACATGTACTATATCTTATTTTAAATATAAGATTAAGGCAGTTAAATAAGTTACTTTAAAGTATTTATATTTTTTTTCTCCAAACTAATTAATTTAACTTACAAACTAATATATAATTGGGAGAATTTCAGAAAAATACCTTCTGAAATTCAAAATCCCAAATTAGTCTTGTTACCCATTAAAGTAATGATTTTCATAACTCAATTTTATGAAAAATCACTGATTTGACATTTTGAATTTCAGAAGGTATTTTTTTAGAATTCTCCCTATACAATTTAAGTATACATAATATATTATATGATTAAATAACTTATTTAAATTCATTAAACCTCTAAAAAAAAGTCAACTTTGTCTTATGTTTAAGACTTGAGCTAATATTTTTTAAAACGCCTTAGTTATTTTCTCTAATTCTTACATTACCTCTCCTCTTTGATTAATATTGAGATAGCATCAATAAAAAAATAAAAAAAATTGAGAAATATTAAAATTTTTCCTTATAACTCCAAAAATGTATTATATTAAGTAGTGGAGGAGTACCAAATATACTCTCTCCGGTCTTAATTATAAGTGCATTTTGGATAATTTTAAGAAAGTCCTAAGAAAGTTAATTACATTATATAATCATATCATATATATTTGTTTTATTACATTATATATTAGTTCATAAGTCAAATAACATAATTTAAAGAAAAATGATAAATTTTAATATTTTAAAATAATATAATTAATTTTTTTAAAATTTATTTAAAATTCTTTAAAAAAAGTCAACTTCCTTGTGAGGTAGAATTAGGTTGACGCTGGAGAGACTCTGTTCTCTCTCTCTTTTTCTCTGTTTGTTCTTTGATCTTGTTCATACTGTTTCTTCTTCCTCTTTTCCTCCTGTTCCTACTTTTCGTCGTCCTAATTCGTATCTGGTTCTTTGTTTACTATCTCAACATCATGCTCCTAACCTCTCATCGCAGCTTGGAATATTGTTCTTCTCATTACCTCTTTTCTCCATGCATCAAAACTCCAAGCCCTCATCCATCTTCACTGGCAACTCCGTGGACCTGCTATTGTGATTGAGCAACACCTCGATCACTTTCTTTTATCTTTTCAGGAGTCCCAGGATCCTGAATTCATTCTCTCACATGGGTCTTGGCTGTCACAAGGTTTGTTTTGTGTTGTTCACGCTTGGCATCCTGATGCATCGTTACGTTCAATCTCCATCAAGCATGCGGCAATATGGGTCTCTGTTTCTGGCCTTCCAGTTTTGTACCTTTGTCTTGAGGTAGCTCGATCTTTGGCTTCTTTGTTTGGAAAGTTTCTTGCCTTTGACTGTTTTAGTCGATATCAAGGATTTGGTTTACGGTTTCAAGTTTCTCTTGACCTTTGCCGGAGACTTCTTCCCCTTCCGTCATTCTCTTCCATATCTGGGACTCCTTTTACTTTGGCCTTCATTCTTGAGCATGCCAGTCGTGTGTGTCGCGGCTGTGGCTCTCTCCTTCACTCCATCTCCACGTGTCCCTCCCCCCTCTTCCACCTGCTACCTTGCCACGTTTCACTTCATGCGTTTATGGTCCTTCCTCTGTTCCCTTTCAGGCTCCGACCTTTTTTGAGGCCATTTGGCATCCAACTTATTTCCCCTCCAGCCCATTTTCCCTCACCCTCGACTTCTACCACCTCGTTTGATCGTAAACGTCCTTGTCCCCATTCCTTCACTTCCTTCCTCTCTCGCCCTTGTAAAGCCCAAAAGCGTCTCTTCCCTTCTTCTGTTCCTCAGTCTCGAAAACGTTGTTTCCCTCTTCTTCCTCTCTTGCCTTTCGCAAAACGTCGCAAACCCACTACTCCTCTTTTACCCAACTCTGTTTCCCTTCTGTCACACCCTGTTTTTGCTCCATTCATTTTCTCATTTTCACTTACAAGTCATTTCTCCCGTTCCCAAATCTGTCCATAACTCTCACATCACGTTAGTCTATATGAGCATCGAGTTTCGATGGAGACTCCTTCTTGGACCTCTAAGTTTCCCTACAGCCGCTTAGAGCTGTGCGGTGCTGGATTAAAATCAGGATATTATCAGATTCGAAAAGCATGCCGAAACATTTTAATTCTCAGCATATAAAGGCATCTGCCCGCATGCTACTTTAAATACCATAAAGATAAGCTTCAATCTACAACTAGATACAAATAAATCTCACAAATTTTATGGAGAGCTAGAAAGAGGTCCTTATATGGAAAAAATATAGGTTTACATGAAATAATTTATAACTTATAATTAAAGAGTCACCATAATGAGCTGCATCCACCCTATCTTTAACCTTTCTAAGTTTGGTAGATTACTAGACCGAAATTTTACAAACCCAATTAGCAATTTAGTCAGAGCAAACAGCCGCCATTCACTGGGACTCTAGTCACCAGCTCCTTTTATACATCATCAGGACCGCAACTTAAATGAGTTTTTTGATATTGGACAAGTGTCAGGCCCCCATATATAGCCTTATGACTTTAAGGAGCCATAAGTTCATCTTCCTTGCATTTCTGTGATTGTGACAGTGTTACATGTGGAATGAATAGGATCACTTTGTTGAGAAGATTCTGCACTCACAATGTATTGCTTGATGGTGAAAGCAGGTTGTGTTGGTGAAGGAAGATTGACAATCTCACTACTAAGCATTGAATATACAATGCCCATACTTGGTCTATCTTTTGCAAGTTCTTGAACGCATAGAAGTCCAATTTGTATGCATCTCAACATCTCCATATGAAAGTTTGGATCATATATTTCAGGGTCTATTAAAGAGTTAATATTATCTTCTATATATAGTTTCCATGCCTACACATATCAAAGTAAGAGTATAATCATTAAATTTATATACACACCACAAGACATGAAAAAATAAAGATTGTATGTGAATGAGTCTTACAAATCCCAACAGGGTTAAGGACATCTCCTGATGATAGAAGCTTGTGTTTTTCTTTCCGATAACAATTTCTAATAACAATACTCCAAAACTGAAGACATCTGATTTTTCTGAAAATAGTCCTTGCATTGCATACTCAGGAGACATGTATCCACTATGTATCACCAACAAAACAGTTTGTCTATTAATTTCACAATACTATATAGAATTATGAAATAAAATATTATTACCAAAAATATGACATAATTATGAAACATACTATGTTCCAACAACCCTTCCAGTGGTGCCTTGATCATTCTCATTGCCTCCAAAAATCTTTGCCAAACCAAAGTCTGATATTTTTGGATGTAGCTCTTCATTTAACAAGATGTTACTTGCCTTAAGATCTCTGTGTATTATTTTTAATCTTGAATCTCTATGGAGATAAAGTAGTCCTCGAGCAACTCCTTCAAT
Source organism: Acacia concinna (assembly GCA_037177275.1). Taxonomy (NCBI): domain Eukaryota; kingdom Viridiplantae; phylum Streptophyta; class Magnoliopsida; order Fabales; family Fabaceae; genus Acacia; species Acacia concinna. The sequence goes on from JBAGKO010000010.1 coordinate 35,964,404, forward strand.
TATGTTATAGCGTTTTCTCCAATCTAAGAATACAACTTTCCTTGAATCTAAAGAGGAAGAAAAGGAGAAAACTTCATAAAGTGACCAAAACCAAAACCATATTCTAAACCATAAAAGTGAAACAACCAATTTAACATGAAAATGGGCAGTAACAATAACTAACCAAAGAGCAAGGCATCCAAACTTTTGTTTGACATGTACTCATATACCAACATCTTTTCATCTCTTTCAATACAACAACCAAGAAGTCTTACAAGATTACGATGTTGAAGCTTAGATATCACCCTTACTTCATTCATGAATTCTTCAAGGCCCTGTCCAGAGCCTCTTGAAAGTCTTTTAACCGCTATTACTTGTGAATCTTGCAATACTCCCTTGAAGAAAATTGATAAAATTAAAAAAAACCATAATTAATTATATAAGTTGATGGATTTATTTAATTGATGCAATCTTACCTTGTACACAGGACCAAAACCTCCTTGACCAAGCCTATTAGATTGGTGGAAATTGTTTGTTGCAATTGCAAGCTTTTCAAATTCAAACAATGGAAGCTCCTCTAGTTTTTCATGTCTTGACTCTCTTATCAGGCCACTTTGATTGTTTTTTCCTGTATTAATAAACATGTTAATCTGAATAAACTCCAGTGATCACCATTGTTTGTGGACCTCTTTACATATTAGAAAAACTAAAGTTGTAATATAGTGCAACACTATGAAAAGTGGCAAGAATATAGTACATGTACCTTTTGATCTGGTAACAACTATCCATAAAAAATACGAACATGCAGCAAGAAATGTGGCTCCAATTATCACAGAAATTGCAAGCACTGTCACCTTCCAATTCTTCCTTCTGTTATCTCCTATTTGATCTGCAACATTTTCTGCTTGTTTTTCTGCATTAATATGAGTGAAAAATATCGTTTATCCGATTGATGTGAACTTGAAAAGTGAGAGGGATAACTGTAAGAATAACAAAAATATACCAAGTTCTGAATTTGATAGACGAATGTGAAGATCAACACCTCCAAAAGCGACTGTTCGAATATCAATTAATTTACCACTCCAAGACATGCATCCTATGAAATTATCAAATGCATATGCCAAACAAGAGCAATTTTTTAAACAACGCCTACTGCAATTTTCTGCAGGAACCTGCAATCTCTCTACAAAATCTGGTGGTTTCATGTTCTGTAGTTTCTTGAACCCATCTTCACTTCCATTTTTTATCCTTTTGTCACACTGCAATGGTGCTTTTCTTATACAACCATTTGTCCAGTTTTGCTTATTCCATTCATCTGGATTCTTCGGCTCAAACCCATCTAAACAGCTACAAATAGGAGTACTCAGGGGATTACAAAATCCAAATTCGCCACATTTATCATACACACCGCATTCAGTGCTTGGAATATTCCATGTTCCAACTTTGTTCTTGTTGCTCCATACCGTGATAGCAATTTTTCCTGTTGAACTCAACTTAGAGACTGCGAAACTCGATGGATTTGAGAAATCAAATGACATGTAATATGTACCATTGTAGTCTCTTAGAGTAAATCCGTCAAGATATAAAGAAGTCGTTATTCCCAGAAACTCCCTGCCATTCCATGGACCTGAACACCAATATGGTTTAGATCCATTGCAGACTACAATTTCAGGAGCATCCAAGCGTTCAAGACTAGCAGAGAAGCTACCTATGGATGGATCAGAAGGCGATTTCCAGGACGAAAGCTTTGGATTTTCATGAGTTCCTCGGTTTATACCAACTTTCATTTTTGGAAAGAATGAATCAGAAGGATGTTGAAAACTGTCCCACAGTGTTTCTCCTGTGGTGTTATCTTTCAGAACAACGTTCCCAGTGTCTAGAAGTTGAGCCATTATTGATGAAATGGGAGGAATGTTTGACACATTAGATGACCAAAGTACAAGATTTTGATCATTTAACACCACAAGGTTGCCATCCTTTGAAATTTTGAAAACCCCAGAAGGATCTCTGAGAGGGCTGTTTCTGTTAGCCACCCATATGACAGTGGTTGTAGAAAGATACCAAATTCCAACATAGCGATTTGTTGAATTTCCTGGGCTAAAGAAGCCGAGTTTGAAGTTTCCTGAGCTGACAGTATCAGGGTCTTTGATATATTGAAACGAAGCACCGAAATCTATAGAAGAACAATAATATAAACAGAAGCTAGAAATGAGCAGCAAGACACACGCAATATCTTTACACATAGATGAAGAGGATAAGTTTCAGATTTGCTATTTTGGATGATGCTATGAAGAATACCTTCTCTCTATTTCATTCAGGAGACGATCATCTCATCCTCCACCGGCTGCCTTTTCTGGTTATGAAAACATGGGTTAATGCCATTTTCTATATATGTTTGATGTGCACAAGGAAAATGAGGGTAATGATAAAAATACAAGTGTGGTTCCAGCAAAGAGCGCATAAGTTGGGAATCTTTGTTGGATAACTCATAAAATCAATGATTCACTATTAGAAAAATATTCATGAGTGTCGGGCACAGATCTTATATATATATATAAATATGTGTGTGTGTGTGTGGGTATATTCTCATGGGGCTTCTCAATGTATGTGCATTCTCAATGTACTTATTAATCAAATAAGTTGCCTTAAGACTACTTTATAGAAAACAAACAAAAAATAGTTAGATAATTATATATACGTGTGTGTCTGTGTTTCATGTATATATAGTAGTAGCTTAAAAGTGTGATATGTTACACAAGTTTTTACAAAGGGACTTATGTTTAGAGCAAACAAGGATATTCTAATCCAATTTAAATCAGTTTAAAACAACTAGGCCTAACAGGCTCAGTCAGTTTTGCCAGCTCTTTTGGAAAATGAAATATTCATGAGTGGGGCATAAGATATATGTGTGTGTGTGTATTCTCATGGAGGTATTTCAAAGTGAGTGCACTCTCCATGTACTTACGAATTATATAAGTTACTTAAGACAAATTTACTAAAAATAAACATAAAGTAATCAGATCATTAAAGTTGTTTAAAAATTGTTCCGTGTACAATACATGCATATACATGTGTGTATTTTGTATACGTTCACGATTTCCTTATTAGTAACCGAGAAGTATATGACCAAAAAAGACGAGAATATGACCTATTAAGAATACAAAACTTGATGTCACAATTTTTCACAAAGTGACTTATGAAAAGTAAAATTATATTATGGATCAAAAGGAGTATATTAATATATTAATGGGAATCATAGAAAGTGGGTTGGAAATATAATATTACTTTCTCACACACATTGATTACATCGTTAATCGATGTCCCATTACCATCCAAATTGAGTGGCGTGATGGCTTTATACTTCTTCCCGTCTGAAAACAGGTATAAAAATTAGATAACTAATTTATAGATACTAACTAAAATAATTAAATTAGTTATTTTTAATAAATGTGTAGTTGGATTATCCAAAATACTTTTTTTTTAAATAATTGTTCTCATGAATCAAAACTACTCCCTTTGCATTTAACATATGCCATTAATAAGAATAGTTGAGAAGAAATTCTAAATTTAAGAGGCCGGATGGATTGAAGTATCACATTTAGGTCAAAATAAATGCCTCAGCTAAGTCTCGCATTTAAACCCTGAGGGTTAGTAAATATCAAACTCAGGTCAAAAGTAATTTCACTACTAGGAAAAAAAATATTTTTTAAACGATTAAAAATGGCTATTTATTTCGACTGGACACTTTTAATTAAGACTGCATGATGACAACCGGTCTATAAAAAATAAAAATAAAAATAAAAAAAATCAGAAAAATCTAGATTTCAAAATTTCTGTGAAGAAGCAATTTTGATATCTGAATTTTTCTAATTTTTTTAATTTTACTTTTTAGAACAATTTCTTCTGTGAAGATTTTGAGATCTTGATAAGGTATCATAAAATCGCAGATGAGAAGCTACGATTTTATAAGATTTCTTATAAAATCCATATCTCAATAAAGTAGAAGATAAACTTGAAATAATTAATAAAAAACATGTCTAATAAAATCGAACAATAAAAATAGCAAAAGTGTAGAAAATATTATATCAAACAATATATTCAAGTTTTACAGATTTAAGTAACAACAATATAGTTGACAAAATTAAAACAAAGAGAAAATAGAATTTGGCATTATCTTGAATAAATCTAACAATGGTGCAGATGAGCATATATATTTAGGAGACGTCCAGATGAGAGCTTGAGATTGCACAATTTGGATATGAAGCGCATAGAAATGGACTCGACAAGCACCGAGAAAAAGACCAGCACGAAGAAGAAAACTAGTGTCAATGAAGTCGTCCAATGATATGAAGAGCTTAGTTCGTTTGCAAGATATCTCTAAAAGGCCTATAAATATTATTTTTACAAAAAAAAAAAACAGTATTTATTACCCTTTACACTGGTTGTAAAAGCAAACAATTTTAAAAGCATATTTATACATGCTGTATGCAGAACCAGTCTAAGATTTTATATATATTTACATAAATTTTAAGGGTGTGTTTAGAATAAAAGTAGGATAAGTGGCTTATTTATAATCGGACTTATAGATAAGTCAAATTATGTATATTTGGATTGATGGTAGCATAAGTGACTTATGTAAAAGTAAAATGTATTTTGTTGATATGTTAAAAAATAACTTATTGTGATAAATGACTGAAAAGGACATGAATATTAGTGAATATATTATACATATATGTATTGTAAAATTTAAAAATTATACCAGACAAGAGAAAAACTAATTTTAACAAAAGTTAAGAATAAAAGCTTAAAATATATAATTAATAATAAGATTAAATTATTAGAAATGCATATAAATTAGAAAGTAAAGAAATGTAAAATTTCTTATAAAATAACATTACATTAATAATCGGATCATATGGACTGTATAGTTCTGTCTCTAATTTCATCACTAACATAATTCATTTTGGTTTTATAATTACTATCTCCAGTCCTAATTATAAGACCTATTTGACTTTTTTTGCTTCCTTAATCTCTC
>JBAGKO010000010.1:35974336-35996972 GCA_037177275.1 Acacia concinna
CATCATGATTGAAAACAGAACTGAATTTAGACACCAAAAAATCCTATCAACCCATTCATGGCTGAATCCCAACTTTAACATGGTAGCACACAAAAAATCCCATTCTATTCTATCATAAGCCTTGTTCATATCCAGTTTTAGTGCAGCCTCGCAGGTTCCTTGTCTCTTTAACTTCATATGATGAAATGTTTCATGTACCACCACAATATTATCTTGTATCAATCTACCTGGGACAAAGGCTCTTTAACTCTCATCTATAATCTTACCCAACAGAGGTTTTAGCCGGTTGGCCAAGACTTTAGAAAAAAATTTATAAGAGAAATTACACAGACTTATTGGTCTGTAATCATTCACTGACTCAAGGCTTTCAACTTTAGGAATCATCACTAGGTTAGTTTCATTGATATCATTCAGGGGAAAACCATATGTAAAATAAGTTTTAACAAGCTCGCATACCTGATTGCCTAGGATATCCCACTTTTTCTGATAGAATAGTCCTGCGAAGCCGTCAGGTCCAGGTGCCTTTTGCCCTCCTAGTTGAAACACTGCTTGCTTAACATCTTCTGCCTTTACTTCAGCCATTAGTCTTATGTTATCCTCGGCAATGATCACCCTTATTGTGCCTTCCAGTGCTTGTGACAGTTCTCAAGAGCCTACCGATGTAAACAAATCAGAGTAAAATCTTGCAAAGTGTTCTCCAATTTCTGCTTCCTCATGCAACCACTCACCATTATTATCCTTAACTCTAGTAATTCTATTTCTGCATCTTCTACCGATGGTTGCCATGTGGAAAAATTTCGAGTTCATGTCTCCCTCTTTCAACCATTCGACTCATGCTTTTTGTGCCCAGTAAATTTCCTCTTATTCCCACAATTTATTAATCTGCCTTTTTAGTTCTCTCACCTCTCTGGATGTAGCCTCATTCCAATATGAATTTAAACAATCTTGTACTTTTCCGATCAGCTTGCTGATTTACCTTTGATTATTCTTGTATTCTCTTTTGCTCCACTCATATAAGAATTCTTTTACCCTCATCAAGTTGCTTACAAAGTCTTGTAGATCAGAGTTTCTCACATGTGCCCTCTAATTGTCCTTAATCAGCTCCATAATTTTCGAATGAGTCAACCATCTAGCATCGAACCTGAAGAGAGGGGGTCTTCACGTCTTCATGTTCGAATTCAATAAGAATAGGACAATTATCCGAACCTATTCCAGCACCTGACCCTATCTTTTATGAAACCTGGAACACCATTCTCCATTAATAACAGCTCGGTCAAGCTTTTCCCTGATGAATTCCTCCTCTCCCTTGTTATTCATCCATGTAAACTAACCTCCCTTAAACTCAAGCTCCATCAATTCACAGTTGAAAAGAAAATTCCGAAATCTATCCAAGTCTCGTTGCACACACTCCCTTCCCCCTTCTTTATCAGAGGCATGTAGCATGTCATTAAAGTCTCAAATATTATCCACGGTTTATCATCAGTTGGGCACAGCTCTCTAATTCCAACTACCAGTGTTTTTTTTTTGACTTAGATGAATTGGACCATGTACAAACGTAATAGCTCCCACACTCTCCCCATTGAACCAAACTTCCTATATATGAATCACTGAACTACTCAAAAAACCCATCTTAACTTGTACTTCCTCTCTCCACCATACTGCAAGTCCACCCGATCTTCCTCTCGGTTCCCAATATTCCCCAGCATCAAATTTCAACTTTTTCCTAACTTCTTCAATTTTTTATTTACCCGAAAATGAGGTGTATCACAGTTGAGCTACCTCTCTATTTCCTTCCATTGATTTTTCCAACTATTAGATTAACTTTTAAATATTGGAATTTAATATTTTAAAATAATATATTATAATCTTAAATAATAAAATATATACAAATAAATATAAATTATTAAAATTTAACCTTAAGATTTTTAGAAGCGTCAAGGTAATAAGCAAACAAATTATAAAATATTTTTATAAAAATATATATATCATAAATCTCAACTAGAAAATTAATCTAATAGTTAAAAAAATCAATAGTAAGAATTGGTGAGGGAGTTTAACGGAGACACCTTCCCCCTTTCATCTGTGTATAAAAGTCGAGCAATCTCCGGGGAAGTGTCTGTGGACTCATCCATATTGAAAATTGCCACGTCCAATCAGGCCATCCGCCATGGATCCTCCCAGATTCCTCATCCAAGCAGCTGAAGCCAAATCCTTGGAGGAATCCTCTGCCCTCCCTCTCCCCCGCTTCCTACTCTCCCTCGTCTCCTCCGCTCAGTCCCTCGCTCGCCCCGCCATTTCCAACTTCCCCGTCGCAGCCGTCGGTCTCGGTTCTTCCGGCCGCATCTTCATCGGCGTCAACCTCGAGTTCCCCGGTCTCCCGCTCCACCAGACCGTTCATGCCGAGCAGTTCCTCCTCACCAACCTCTCCCTCAATGCGGAGCCCCGGCTGGATTACTTCGTCGTTTCCGCCGCCCCTTGCGGCCATTGCCGCCAATTCCTCCAAGAACTTCGCGATTCCCCAAATATCAAACTCCTTATCGCCTCCGGCGAATCCCGAGATTTTACCCCTCTGTCGAAATTCCTATCCCACAGATTTGGACCCCGCGACCTTCTCCCCGACCGCGTTCCTCTCCTATTAGAACCGCGCCACAACGGGTTGTCCATCTTCGAGGAAACCCATGACCTAGCGAATGGGTACATAGCGAGTGAGGAATTAAAGATAGCGGCGTTAGAAGCTGCGAACAAGTCTCACGCACCGTATAGTGAATGTCCCTCAGGGGTGGCTCTGATGGACGGCGGCGGAAAGACATACAAAGGGTCATACATGGAATCGGCGGCTTTTAACCCGAGTATGGGGCCGGTGCAGGCAGCGTTGGTGGCTTTTGTAGCAGGCGGAGGAGGGAAATATGAGGAAATCGTGGCGGCGGTGTTAGTGGAGAAGAAGGGAGCGACGGTCAGACAGGAGGGAACGGCGAGGTTGCTGATGCAGTCAATCGCGCCCAAGTGCCAGTTCAGCGCGTTGCTTTGCTGCTCCGTGGCCCCGCAATAACACCCCGAACAGATTTTTATTTTTATTTTTTGTACTAGTTTTTCACTTTTTCATAATAAAAAAATTATTTAACTATTTCAGTGGTTATTATGTTTATATAAATATAATACCCAAACAATGTTAAAGTTAAAAAAAATAAAATCTCACATGAAATAAATAAAATTAATAAAGGCTTCCTTAAATTATAATAAAAACATGGGTTAATATAACTTTTGGTCTTTCAAGTTTAAATCAATTTTGATTTTAATCCTTTAAGTTTAAAACAAGTGATTTTAGTCTCTTAAGTTTACTCGATATATAATAGTTAATTTCTAAAATGTAAAAAGGATTTGGTCTTACCTTTAATAGTGTTAATTGATGTGATGTGACACCAATGTCGATGTAATATGTTTATTAGGACAAATGACACGTCAAATGACATTACTTTGGTTAATTATAATGACATAGCAAATGTTTTGATTCTCTTTTTTTTCTTTTTTAATTAAATGTTCAGCCATAATGAACTAAAATAATATCATTTATCATGTCAATTGTTTTAATAAATATATCATTTATATACTATTATAAAATATTAAATCTAAACCATCCATTTTATTATCTAAAGGTGGAGAAAAAAATTATGAGAATATTATAAGAAAGAGAACAATGAGAGTATATTCTTTAGAGGAAGGAATCCATAAATGACATGTATATTACCAAAAAAAATACTATAAAAAAAACAGAGAGAGATAGCATAGCATTTCATCCAATTTCTTAGTGCCACGATTGGCAGGGGCAGAGAATCAAAAGCAGGTAGGGGCACTTGTCCAGTATTATATTTCATAAATGAGGAGGAATGAGTTTCTCAAATATATACGAACAGGCCATTATATGCATTATGTCATTCAAAAATTGGACCGGTGAAGGAACTAAAGAATGAATTATAAAGCAGGGAAGTGGAAGAAGAAACAAAATTGGTTTGGTATTGACGAAGGGTAGATGGCTTAGCTAGGTAGTAAAAGAAGAGGAAGCAGCGTGTCTGAGACGAATACCTCCCTCCTCCTCCTCCTCCTCCGCCTCTCTCATTACAGCATGAACCGACACAGTGAATAACCCCACACACAATCCCAATACTACCTTAGCCCTCACATCGCTCACAAACATCAATGCAGCTGTTACCAACAACAACAACGACGTAGCCACCAACCTCTGGTCAATCTCGTACCCACAAGCTCTCAGGGGGTTATCTCGTACCAAATATAACACCACCCATGCTGCCACCAATGCGCAATATATGATGACGCAGATGGGGTGACGCAGCAAAGTGAGCAACACTACCAACAGCATCACCACCACGTAGTTTGTACGATAGGCAAGTGCATTCCTCTTCATTATGTGGATCATGTTCAGGAACGAGAATGGCAATGTGAGGCGAGAAGGGCAGATCATGTCCTTCCATGGTTTTGTCTGAAGCCGCTCTTTGGACCAGTCGTCTTCATGGTCGTCTTCTTCTTCTTCTGAGATTGTCCCATATCCAGATGTTCTCATTTTCATCTGTTTAGTGGGATGGGATCTCCTGATCTGATGCGTATGACGTGTTTGGCATGTTTTCTGTTTCAGAACCGCCTAACATGTTCCTCCGCCTCCGGGGGACATACCATTCATAAAACCGTAACGTACGTACATTTCAATAAACCAATGCTGTAATAACTTGGACTTGGCCTAGCATACGCGACTATTGCGGATCTCTTCACTCTTTTGGAGGCAGAGAACTGGAACACTACGTCCACCTAGCTTCTATATTTGAACATAACCTTTCCGAGAGGTAAGGACAACATACAAAATTGATACACTGATGAAAACATTTTTACACTGGAGAGTTGCAGGAGACATTGGCCAGCTAGTAATTTATGAGACCATAATGACTTCACTTCTATTTCATATATCCTCTCAACCATCCATTCTCTGGCCTTTAATTAATATTCTTTCTGGTTTAATCATTTGCCATAGAAAAATTTATGAAGAAACAGACAGATCGAAGCAGGAGTTGCCTGTAGGAAGGCAACTCGATGATGTATCATCCATATCCATGTATAGCACCACTGAAAAGGGTATTATTCGCCTCACTCTTTTTCTATTAATTAGGATCCCATACGACCATGGTAAGCGACCAACACAATAGAACGAACATATATAATAAATCCTCTCACGCAATCTTTAAATCAAAGGCATTGCAAGTCCCCTGCGATAGGAAAATTTGATCTGACGTTGGGAATAAAGAAATGCCGCGCTTCCATACAGTTTTGAAACATATAATTTCATATTTCAGAGAAGCAGCCTTCAGATTTAATGAAAGTTGCATTCAGATTTAATGAAAAATTCTCCCTTCTTTTCCCTTCTAACCTCCCCTCCAAAATTTGGGCAATTTAAAAGGAAAGGGTAATATTTTTTTGCTTCTATTGATTAACATATTTATAATTTTTACTTTTTTTTAATATGTCTAAATTGTCTCACTTTTAGGTTTATATTATACTCCTTTGGTCCTATATATATAAGGCAAAAAGAGAATAACTTTTTTTGTTTTATTTATAAAGCATCCCATTAAAGTTTCGATATGAATATACAATTGTACCCTCCATTGATTAGTGAGTTAATTTTGTTTTTATTTGATATTATATATATTAAATAGAGGTAGAGTTGAAAAATTGTTGAATTTTATTGTAAAATTAATGAGATTTAATATTTTTTTTTGTATGTGAGAATTATTGGAAGTGCCCTATATATCATACTAGAGGAGTACATTGTTAGTATCATATTATGTTGTATTTTTTTACCGTTTTGTACATATTTTTAATAAGAAAAACAAATGATTAAAATCTCCCTCCTCCCTTTTCTTTTTATCAATTCAAAAAAAGGTAAAACAAAATCTTTTTCAAATCCTCCATTTTCATATGCCTCCTTTCCCTTCCTTTCTATTGAGCCAAACATACCCTTACACTACCACTTTCTCCCCTATCTACTTCCTTCTTCAAGTGCAAGTGCCAAAATAAGGATGTAGATTGAAATTCTAGAAAATTTTATATGGGCTAGCTCTCGCTGCTTTCACCTTATACTTTAGAGAAACTGTTTAACCCTATTGGACAAAAATACATTTAAAACCATACATAATCTGAAAAACAGTTTAATTTTATATTTGGATTGAGAGAAAATTAGGAGGAAAGAAAACTATTAGTGAAAACTCTCAGCCAACAAAGGTTAGTCCAGTTGGTAAGGAATTGGCTCTAGCCCACATGGTTGTAAATTTAAATCCCGCTCCTAATATGAGGATCTTATTAGTGAGCGATTGTAAATAAGCGCTCTTTGAGCCTGGAAGCATGCCATGACCCTGGTAAGCACCCGGGACTCAACTCACCTAAACTTTTTATGTACATATAAAAAAAAGAGTGAAAACTCTTAGAAATAGGAATTTCTTTACCATTTATGGAAGTTTTCAAACTTAATATTTATTTTCTTCTCATTTCTCCCCACTTTTCTCCTCATTCAAACATAGAGTAAAAGTGGCATGTAATGCACTTCAGTATAAGGTAACATATCTTCCTTGTGACTATTGGATCATAATATAATCATATCATATGTGTAAGTCTGATATAAACCTCTAAAATTCACACAAATAATGCCATTACTTCCAACAAAAGATATCATCAACTCCATTATTGCTAACAACTAGTTTACCAGTCCTATTGAAAGTGTCAGCAAAGCCTGCATCTTTAAGCTTGCTTGGTGGGCATGCCGGAATGGAAAATAAAGCAATCACAATAAATTGAAGGAGTCCTGAGATATGAACAATTGTGGAAGAGGATTTTATTTGGTGGATGATGCTAATTATGCATTCATGTTAGCAAAAAGCATTTGAATTTTCATACTACATCCTCTTAGTTAATGTGTTGTGATAATTGACCGAATATTAGTACTACATCAAAACCATTGAATTAACAAGGGATCCCAATGAATAGTGTATGCCAAGCCAATTACAACATAGACGCAAAGCGAAAGAAAGAGACTATACATGGAAAAACCCTGCTTAAATTTATTTATAAAGGAATGATTGAACGTATTTCGAGCTTGGAAGACAGACGTAGCATTCCAATTACAACATTTGTTGCGGGAAAGAGTATGACAAATGCAGTGAATGGGGAAGAAACCGGGTATCAAACGAAAAAGTATTTCAATCTATATTACTGATAAAGCATGAATGATCCCAAGCTTTGTGAACCCTCAAATTATGAGAAATACACTAAAGGTCTTGTAGCCTAGTGGTATTGGTATCTTCCAAATGGGAGGAAGTCACGGGTTCGATCTCGTCGTTGTAACTTCAAGCCGTTAGTACCTGCATGAGCCTATGAGCTTCATTTGTAAAGAAAATTATGAGAAATACGTTATATCACAAATTCAGGTGAAGTTAGAAGCCATCTGTTGTGGTCTGATAACTTGATGGCGGCAGGGACGGAGAAAGATTGTACTGATTTGTGGTTGTGTACAAGTAATTAATGCCATCATAGGAGGCAGGGGAGGTTTTTGATCGTTCATGACAGGCTAGGCTTTATTATTCAGAGGCATTGTAAATTAGTTTCACACCCAAACTGTTTTACTTTTACAGCCCAAAAGGGGAAAAACAGAAAAAGAAGCGACTCTATTTATTCATCCATGGTCATTTGAAGATTTAAACCGCGTCCGATGTGAGCATTTCATTTGATGCATGCGGGATAAAGACATGGCTCCTGTTTTCAAGCGTTCTTGCTTCAGAAGTAGGCACAGCTTAAAATCCTTTCCTTTCATTTGAACCTTTATCATGGTGTTACTCTTCCAATGAGTTAAAACGGTCCATTTGATTCCATTCCTACATCAGGAACTAGCCAGTAGCCACCGAGTCTAGCGCATATAATTACTGTGTATGTCATATGAAATTAGAATACGAGAGGCTTTTTAAATGAAGAAACTCAGTGCTTCCTATTTAGGCCAGTCACTGATTAAAAACGCTAGTTATCTACTTAGATTGCAAATAAGTTTTCTTTTCTCCAGATCTTACGATTATAACGCCTTCCTTGAGCAATATTAAACATGAAAATTACGCAGCCAGGATTTACTAAATTTAGCGACGGCAGTGATATGCAGGTAAAGTTATTAATTAACACAACTGACAGAAGATCAACTAACAGAAACAGAATAATCGAGAATTTAAAAAAGGATTGGAATAGTCAGGACCCGGCAAAAATAACAAGAGCTTTGACACAAGAAAAATCATCATATAATGGTGCATCAGAATGTTTGACATCAAATTAGCAATCTCACTCGATCTCAATAAAATCAAAATTTTGGTAGGGTATACTACTTACATGCGCATAAACATGGAAGAAAAGCTGGGCTACTTCTTGAACAGCTCAGAATTAATGCAGTTCTATTTCTAACTCTACATACAAGACTCTTTCAGGGATCTCCAGCCTAGGAATACAGTGTCTCTTACCTCGGAAAAGCCTCATCATGCTCATAATTCTGAGTTGTGATTCTGGGCATCCTTCCATCCAAGAAACCACGTAATCATGCAGCTTAGCTTCTCAATCAGCTATTTTGCTAACTATTATAGGTTTATGCACCAGGTAAAAGAACTGACTCTGCGAAGGAGGCAGAACCATTTGTTGTTGCACCCTTAATCTTGAGAATATGAGTGATCAAATTATAAATCTCAACATTCTCAAAAGATGGGATTTTCCTCCCTCTTGCAAATTGAGGACCATGTCCAATAAAAATGGTCCTCATTGAGAAAACTGAGTTGTCGTAGCCATGTGAACCCCCACACTCTTCGCGCTTTGTTCTTTTCTGCTCAACCTTAAAACCTTCTTCAATCAAACCAATTATTGGTGGAATCCTATCACTAGCTGCATAATGAAGCCTGCCAGGCAGATCCTCCTTGAGATACACATTCAAATACTTGCCATTTTCAACTTTCCAAGATTTCAATCCTTCATTCATCTTAGATACAACATCGGACGGGACAGTGCCAGGAGGTGGACGAATTGCAAGCAATGGGGTATATGACTGGACCCAACTCTTGGGAATCTCAATCCAGGGAGCCAAATCATCTAAGAAAATCAGCTTCTTGTCGCATGTACCGACCATCCCATGATCACCCACCATAATAATGTTAACATCTTCAAAAATACCCCTTTGTTCTAAACCTCTAATTAACCTCCCTATCATCCTATCGATCCCAGCAACAGCTTCAGTTATCTCTGGATCGTCCGGACCAACCTTGTGACCCTGATGATCGGGGTCCTCAAAATACAGAGTCATAAATGAAGGAATCTCAGGGCTAGGCAAATCAAAATACTTCAATATTGCATCCACTCTTTCCTCAAATGGAACAGAAATATTATAATGCAAACAATATTTGGCAGGGCAGGTCCATGAACCCTTATGTACCTCAGAGCCAGGCCAGAAATATGTTGCAGCTTTTAACCCGTTGTTGACCACGGTCTCCCACAAGGGCTCGCCCAGCCACCACTTGGGTTCATGGCTAGCCATGGTGAAAAATTCACCAGTTTGAGGATCCACAAAGAAGTTGTTGATGATGCCATGATAGGCCGGGTAGAGACCCGTCACAATGGAGTAGTGATTGGGGAAAGTTAGAGAGGGAAAAACCGGGATCAAGCCGGTTTCAGCTTCAGTTCCGTTAGCAATCAAACGGTGAATATTGGGCGTAGGAGTCTTGAATTGGTAGCCAAATCGAAAACCATCGGAAGAAATCAAGAGAACCACGGAGTGACTGAGCTTCTGGAGAGGACGAGCTCTCGGGGCAGCGAAGGAGGAAGAGGATTGGTTGGAGTGGTTGGTAAAAGTTGAGGAAGAGGAAGCGGTGGAGAAGAAAAGGAAGGCGAAGGCGGCGGCGGCGGAGAAAGCAATGCAGGATATGAGGGTAAGAGAGATGAAGATGATGGAATAGGAGGGTTTGTGAGAATTGAAGTCGGAGGTAGAAGAAGAATCTGTGTTGAGGGAGAGGAGAGCCGTGGAAGGATGGACATCTTCTTCAGTAGGTAAAGGAACGGGCTTGGTAGAATTGAGGACGTCGGCCGAAGGATCAGAACCCATATTGGGAAGCTAGTTTGTGAAGGTGTTGATGAAGATGCCGTCTTGGCTCAGTGTTGTTGTCAATAGATGGGAGGAAAGTAAAGGGGAAGATGGAGTGGGATGGAAGGTTGGGGGGCGTCTTGTTTGGTGGAGGATCGCCCTCAGATGCAGACCACAAGGTGGGTGGACTGATTAGAGGATGGGTTTCTCTCCTCATCCATCTCTCATCATCTCTCCTTATCCTTTTATATAGACACATTAATATGACATATATATTTATTTATTTTATTTAAAACACACACATGTGTGTGAGAGGACAATGAAGGATGATGAGAGAGGGGATGAGGAGAGGATCCTCTCTTAACTGATTGAGGTTGAAGACAACGGTGTTTCAAAGGGATATTCGACGAGGAATCACTACGTGTCGCTTTAGATTTGGACCAATATCATCATCATCTTGGTAGCCGACCAATAGGATTACACCAAACTTATTAAAAGAGCATATTTATAATATTGTACGAGTATATTCCATATAAATATTTTAAATATTAATTTGTTAAATGAATTAAAATCTCTACTTGTTAAAAAGAAAAAGAACAAACTCCTCAAAGGGCTTTTTTACCTCCAACCTATAAACAATCAAATTAATTCCTCAAATGCTACAGGTGGAAAATTATTTCTCAGAACACTACACAAAACTCTAAAATTTCATCGTCAAGCGAGAGTTTTCTCTCTCAGTAAGTGAGAATAAGGTTTCACACCTCCTTTGCAACGGTGGTGAGATTGCGAGGGCCCTTGACGGCGCACGGCGGTCTTATGGCGGTGAGAGAAAGGTGAGTGAGAAGCTCCTCTATCCCCACTGGATTGAGAGATAAAGTTAGGAGTAAGTGAAAGGCTTGTGGTGCTGCGATTATCGATCTCAAAGCGGTGGTTCAAAGTTATTGGAATTCGGTACTGCTAGAGATAAATTCAATGATTCGAATCGAAACAAAATGGAAATGGATGGATTGGAGTGGGAGGAACCGAGGGCGCATGTGCTAATTGTGTCTGCAGTGGTGAAAAAAAATATACACAGATTGACATTAAGATCGATGGCATCGCGAATCTGGAATTCTAGATTTGTGGATGGTGGCTTGGGTATGGAAAGGAGCTATGGAAGAGCGGCGGATCTTGGCTGGCTAGGGGATAGCGAGACTACGACAATGGTTGGGGATTGGCTTATAAGATTCCGATAGATGAAGCTGATGTCGGAGTGTGACTCTTTCGCCAGGATGAAGCAGAGCTTCGAGGAACAAAGGAGGGAGGCACTATGGAAACCAAATTGGCCATTCACATCAGACTTGAAGGTGGATATCTTGGAAGATACTAATGTGCTGTCTTTGAATCTTCTCTCATTCTCTATAAAAGTCTATTATAATCTTAATGATGCTGATTGGGGTTGACTTAACAATTGGTTTAATGGAGAATATAGATGAGAAGGGGAGGCTGTACGTATGATATCCAATTTAGTTGGCCACTTTGAGGTATTGTGTTTCTAAATCCTTCCCTAAACTAGTTTACATGTATAAGATTTGGTATGATGTGAATAAGGTTGAGATGATATGGACAATCTTGACTAAATCCTGTTTATGGCCTTGGTTGTCCCATGATGATGAATTTTGGTACATGTATGCTAGTGGAAAAATTAAGAATGATTTGAGATGGGTTCCTCCCTGGTATGAGCATTTTGATGGTGAAAGGTGTTAGATAAGGTTTTTAGATGATCATGCTTTCAATAGTAAGGATGACATTGATGCTGAAATTGTTGGAAGAAGATGGGATGTTCTTAAAATCCATTTCAAAGGTAAATTGGTGGAACTAGAATCCCTCTTTATGATTGAAGATGTGGCTATATGTTGCAGCCTTAAGTGGATTGCTGCAGGTAATGGATTTCAATTTGTAAAGCATGAGTTTGGTTGTCTTCCAGTGGTTCAATCTTTAAGGAATAAAAATATGTGCCCTAAATGGGATTGTTTGAGCTTTGTGGAGGAAATAGGTAATCTTGGTAAAGCTAGAAGAGTGACTCTCTTTGGGTGGATTCCAAGAAAAAGCAGTCACGATGCTAATTGGCGTGTCTGGACTGCAGTGCTTGAGAAGTGCTCAAAAGACTGGGTATCACAACCCCCTTCTCCTCTGACTATATTCCTAACTAATGACTTGTTTTGTTAGTTAGGAAATACAATTTATGCTGTTTTCATTTTAGTTGTTGGAACTTCTTTTTCAGTTTTATGTTGTTTTATGATTGTTTGTTTACATGTTGTTGCATATGTATTGATTTTGGATAGTTAATGATAATGAATGATATCTTTTGAAGCAAAAAAAAAAAAAAACCCTAAAATTTCATCACACCTTGAATAACTCCTTCACAAACTTACATCTTTAAGCACAAATTTTAAGATTGTCACGTCAAAAAGTAAAATTGTTCACGATGTTAACATTTGCACCCATTTCATATCAATATCAAATATTAATAAATAACTATAAAATTATAAAATATACAATTTATAACAAGCTATATTACATGTTGTAAAAAAAATTTGTGCATTATTTCACTATTGCAACAAATTTTCACATGTGTCTTTAAATTTTATTTAACTTTCCCTTATTTTCTAACATGAACATAAAGTGAGGATAACTGAGCTGAGAACGTTAAAATGGATATGTGTTCACACAAGAATATATAAGATTCATAACGATCATGTACGCGAACAAGTGACATTCATATAGAGGAGAAAATAGTATAAAATAATATAAGATTCATAGATTACATATTTTATAATTTTATATTTCTTTATTCATGTTTGATATTAATATGAAATAGGTACACATTTTTTGCAATTGTAAACAATTTTTATATGTTTCATTAAATTTTATTTAAGCTTCTTCCATTTTTTATAAATTCAAGATATATATAATGAGTTAACATCTTTTCTTTATTTTTGTCAAAGTGGTTGAAACTTAAAAATTACTTACTCCCTCCGTTCTTAATTATGAGTTTCATTTGACTTTTTTTAGAAAATCATAAGAAAGCTAATTAAATTACTTTAAGACATTAAAATTTTATCGTTTTTCCTCCAACTATGTTGTTTGACTTATGAACTAATATATATTATAATAAAACACAACATATGATATGATTAGGTAATGTAATTAGATTTCTTATAATTCTCCAAAAAAAAGTCAACTGAGCTTTATAATTAAGACTGTAAGGAGCATGTTGCAAATAGGAAGGTGTAAATTTTGCTTGGGAGAATGAGATGCTAAAAGATAAAATTAAACTCATTCACACCATGAACGATTTCACTTTTTAACATGACAACTTTAAAATTCATATTTGAAGATGTAAGTTTGTGAAGAAATTGTTCAAAGTTTGATGAAGTTTCAAAATTGTTCACACCAAGATGAATTTCAAGTGTAACATTATGAGAAATAAGTTTCAACATATAATATTTGAGGAATTAATTATATTGTTTATAGGTTGGAGGTAAAAAAGCCCCTCCCTTCTTATCAAGGTACAAAAAACCGGACCAGGCAACAAACAGGTGATGGCATGAGTTCAAAGTTTAAAGAGTTCAACCAGGTTAGACCGGTGGTTGAAATGATCATTGAAACATTATAATTTAATTGACAAATGATAAAATAATACTATATATATATACACATGAAAATTAAAGAATCATATAAGTATAATTTATAATAATAAAATAGGTGACAATATATTGATATATTTTTAAAATTTCATAAATAAGTTGGTAGTATTCTTTTTTTCTAAATAAAACTAGGTCGACAGGCAGGTTTTCTCGGTTCGACTGGTCGTTGACCGGTTCAATCCTTTAACCAATTTTTTCCTAGATCAAATTGGATTAGGGGCTTGTTCCCGATCCAACCCATGGAACTGGCTGGTTCAGTCTAATTTTTTGTACATTGCTTCTCATCTCCACTCTATTTATTGTGTTTATTAGTCTATCCACTTTAGTTTAAAAATAAAAAACCAACAATAGAGTAAATTTTATATTACAAATGAAAATGAGTATTATTATTATTATTATTACTATTATTAGTATTATTATTATTATTATTACATCACATAAGAACGACAATCTAGTTAACAACAAATTTAAGCATAAATCTTGGTCAAGGTGCATCTAATTAAGCACACTAGAATATTTTTTATGGGCGTTAAACATTTTAAAATTGGGTTAAGGTTCTTACATAACTTTCAACTTTAATTTTCTCAAAAAGAGTAAAAGTAACTATCAACAATTTTTTATATAAAAAATAACCATGAACTTTTGAAAATAGAGTAAAAGTAATCATGGCCATTAACGACGGTTAACTCTAACATTTTAGAGTGTAAAAATAGCCCTTAATTTATACCAAAAGTGTAAAAAGTAACCATAAATATTTTTTGCATGCAGAAGTTGTAGGTAAAAACTCATACTTATTATTAATTATCAAATATAGAAATAAATTTTCATATAACAAATAATAATGGAAAACTTAAAATGCCTCTTGCCATTTGCTAATATCTAATATGAAGAAAACCCACAAACTTTGTTGTAATATAACTACAAAATAGAAACAAATCAAATGAAAGAGATAACAGGTTGCTTCTGACTAATTGTAGGGCTCAGTGATGGTGAGTGGGTTTTATGTCATCACTAGTTAGGGAACCTCAAGAGAGTAGATTGATTAAGTTTTCCCCTAACGCTCTATAGAATTATTAGCCGTAAGCTTTTTCCATACAAGTGTATTTTCAACATCAGAAATTGCATATATATAGCCTATAACAAAACTTTAATCTTGATTGGGCCTGTATCTAACTTATGGGCACACTTAATGATATTTTAATTATTTTATAAAATAATAACTAATAAATGTGATAATATATTAAAATATCTAACATTATCCCACTTAGTCCATAAATACATGTCATTTTCCCTGTCCAAATTAACTAAGGTTATACTGCAAGAATCATGGCAATAAGCCAAGTATTACCTGTTGGAAATATTATGAGTAGATGTGTCAAAGAAAGAAGTTTCATATAACTCAAGAATGGGAAAGCCTAGTATATAATTAAGTTTAATCTTGAGTTAGTAAAAAGGCTGATAAGAAGAGTCCTTGAATTAACCATTGAAGATGACCATTGGAATTTTAATAAACAGTTTTAATGACAATTAAAAGGTTTTATTACAATTAATTCTTGTTTTGTAACTGTCATTTTAATTGTCATTAAACTGTCTTTAATGGTCATTATTTCTGCTCAACGGTCATATGGATTTCTACCTATTAAAGCCAATATACGGATTCATGTCAGAGAACTCTAAGGTTAGCTCTACCCCGAACTCCTCTCCTCTTCCTTTCTTTTGAGTTTCACAGTTATCTTCTTACAATTCTGTTACTCTACTTTATGTAGGAAGGGTTCGTTATATCATGGGAAGTGCTGCTTCCTAATTTACTAGAGGGTTGCAAAATATCTCCTAAGGGCAATGCCATTAAGCACGACTTGAAGTGTTTGTTTATTATGTTTTTGTAGGTGCTGCTGCTAAGAATTTGAATGGTGCAAAATGATGATGCCAACAACCTTAGGAGATAATCCATGCTAATCTCGTGGGTGTTGATGACGAGCTCTCTCTAATTCGTTTGGTTGATCATAAAGTAAATGAGATAAGTTCAAATGTTGAATTCTACCTATTGCTAAATTTGGTTCAGTGCCATACTTATTTGTGATTACAAAAGTTGACTTTTGTTGCCTTGCAATGTTGTTTCAAAGATAATAGGCAGCATTGTCTTTACCATGAATGGGGAACTAAGGGATTATAAATGTGGAGGGTGATTTCATGTTTTCTAATTTTTTTGTTTCTCTTATTTAGATAGAGAATGGTGATCACAAGATGAAAAGAGGAGAAGATATAATTTGATAACAGAGTTTTAATAACTCATTTGAGTATTTCAGGCATAACCACTTAGATGAAATTGTACAACGAGGTAGTAGTTTTGATGATATTTGAGAGAAGTTGGGTTATGGGTACTGAGCTATGGTGGACCTCAAATAATGCTTGATTGGCCTCTTTAACCAGACTCACTTAAGACCACCATGAGTAATAATTGTACAAGTGCTTGGATATTCTATAGAGACAATAGACATGTTGATATATTGAACACTTTCGTCGGTTCATTTTATCATTTATAAATTTAGTCTTTTCCTCAGGTATGCATATTTTAGATCCAAATATCTAAACAAACGCATTAGCGGTCATATAAATGATTTATAATAATATATGGTATTAGAATGAGATATCCAACTTTTACCATCTATGAGCTTAGTTAATAAACAATTTTTTTTAAGATTATGAAATAGTTGAGAATCTATCTTCATATACGCTTATTTAGCCGATATTTTAAAAAAAAAGCCTATTTAGAAATTAAAATGGGAAATTAAAAAATACCTTGATGTAACTCAATAGTGTCTATCTTATGTGGACAAAGTATTTGAGGATTTTTCAGTGGTCAATTTCTTTTTATGGCTAATGATAATTATAACATTAAAATATTAATTAAGTGTGTACAGTTGATAAGAAGAATATTAAATTTCAACTTGAATATTAGACTGTTGGCTATAGGTGGTTTAATATTCATGATGATTGAATTTGATTGTATAAAACGTAATGGATGGATCACATCCATAAAAATAACTATAGGCAAGATTAACAATTTTCTATTGGAGTTTATATTCAACCTTGTTAAGCTCTCGCTGTCCAAATGCTAAATAGTCTTCTTATGGTATTATTGGCCGGTTTGGTGAAAGAATATATTGAATAAGTTTTAATTATTTGTAACATCATCATTATAATTTGGTCCACGATATCTTTTGAGCGTGCATTAACAGTCACTTGTATATGTGGGTTTCAAGTAAAATGCATGTAAAAGTTGTATTGAAAATGGAGGTTAAAGTTTTCAAATAAATGAAGTATTTGAAAAACACATGGTTTTAGATGTGATGTGGCAACTGACAACATATCTACAGATGATTTGGAACTATGATGTTTAACATTCCAATTTTTAGTCTTGAAACCTCACTAATTAAGTTTTGGAACTTGAGTACTTGTTTTGGTTGAAATATCTCATTATATGGGGGCAATTTTCTATTTATTGAATTATTAATAAATATTTTGACTAGAGAAATTCTAATTTTATTAGAATGAAGGGGATAATATGGTGTGAGAGTTTAATTTAACTAGAATTATTAGATAAAATGTGAAAATATTTTTCAAATTTAAATGAAGATTTGAAAGTATGGGGGTACTTTATAATTTTAGTGGTGAAAGAAAGTATGTTTCACTTGCATAATCTTATAGAGGCTTTTTTATTTGTTGTTGAGAGCAAATATTGTAAATTTCTGTGTCACATGAAAATTTAATTATTTATCTAGTATGGAAATAAATGTGTTCAGATTTCATGATTTATGGGTATATGTTTATAATGGCATATATATGCATGGTTATTATGAAAATTGAATTTTTCTAATGCAAATTTCATAGTATGGCTTCAAAGTTTAATATGAAAGCATGCATAAAGCAAATGTGATTTTGGGTGTTAAAATCATAAAGGAGTAGTGATTATATATAATATTGAGAAATCTTTTTGGAGTTTGGTTTTGAGAACCATTATAAATATTCTATATGATTCTAACACATTTTTGAAGTGACTTTGCAGCTTAGTTTGGATATGCACAAATTGTTAAGAATTTGTTGCATTGGAATATGTTAATCCTCGTGAGATAGCTTTTGCTATATAGAGAATAACCATATGTGGAAATAAAATATTTAAGGAATACCATTAATGTTGACATCATATATGGTGATTCCCATTGTATTGAGATACATGGATGTTAACTGAATTTCAGTTTAATGCTAAAAAATCTACTAAGTAGTAAAAATTAAAATTTCTGTAAGCCAGAGTTTATACTCTAAAGATAGCTTTAATTAAAGACTAAGTTATTGAAAACTTAGCAAAATTTTTTGGCGTGAAAGCAGCATTTGGTGTTGATGAGCTGTGATTGCCAAATGGCAATGGCCGTTGTAAAAGAACAATGGTGCAAGTATAAATCGTTTGAGATATTATATGAATAAGCTAGCTTAAGAATTGTGGAGTTATAATATATAAAAAAAAACAAATTGTGGAGTTATAATGTATAAAAAAAAAAAAGAATTGTGGAGTTATCCTAATTGATTTTGTAAAGTCTAAAAGGAGACCTGTGGATCCATTAACAAAACCTCAGGAAGAATTATAAATTCATCGAGGAGAATGAGACTTAACCGATTTGAAATTAACAGTAATAACAACCCAATCTCTATGATTGGTGATCCCATGAAGGAGGTGCAATGGGTAAAAATAAGTCGTTTGTTAGTTTTGCTAGCGCTAAAATTAAATTGTTAGTCCCTTCCTATGATGACGAGAAAGTGTTAGAATGCATTTTAGTGAGGTTTAGCATAAGTTCTTAATGATTTCATAATCCTACGGGATAATGTACTTATTACAGGCGCATTTCATGAAATCACCTATACGAATGAGGAGTGGAGTTGCTCCTATGAGATCGTGGCAAATTTCTAGAGCATTTTAAATACCAAGACATGCGCATGACTGTTTTAATGTGTAAAAAGGCATTAACAACAAGAAATGTGGGGATATAATCTGACTCCTAATGCCTCTAGTATACAACCAATAGTTGTTAGTTCATAGTCCATAGGACCATTGGCATTTTTGTGTACTAAATGTTATTAGTCTAGGTCTAATTCATATTCCAAAGGACCACAAAATACAATGGTTATGCCCATGTGTGTTACTTAGCTAATGAGGCGAAGAGCTTCCTTT
The DNA here is from genome assembly GCA_037177275.1 of Acacia concinna. Taxonomy (NCBI): domain Eukaryota; kingdom Viridiplantae; phylum Streptophyta; class Magnoliopsida; order Fabales; family Fabaceae; genus Acacia; species Acacia concinna. The sequence continues at coordinate 35,993,400 of JBAGKO010000010.1, forward strand.
AACACATTTGAGAGATTGTTGGAAATATTGTGAGTAGATGTGTCAAAAGAAGAAGTCTCATATAACTTAAGATTGGGAAAACCTGGTATACAATTAAATATAAGCTTGAGTTATTAAAAAGGCTGATAGGAGGAGTCCTCGAATTGACTGTTGGAGATAACCATTGGAATTTTAATTAACATTTTTAATGAAAATTAAAAGGTTTTATTACAATTTATTACAATTAATTCTTGTTTTGTAATTATTATTTTAATTGTCATTAAATTGTCTTTAATAGTCATTATTGCTACTCAACGGTCATATGGATTTTTGCCTATAAAAGGCAATATACAGATTCATATCAGAGAGCTCTGATCTTAGCTCTACCTTGAGCTACTCTCCTCTTCCTTTCTTTTGAGTTCCACAGTTATCTTTTTACAGCTATGTCACTTTACTTTATGTAGGAAGGGTTTGTTTTATCCTAGGGAGTGCCGCTTCCTAATTTACTAGGGGGTTGCGGAATATTTCCTAAGGACAGTGCCATTAGGCGTGACTCAAACTGTCTATTTATTATGTTTTTGTAGGTGTTGCTGCTAAGAATTTGTACAGTGCAAAAGGATGGCGCCAACATTACCTTCCATGTATTACATGTAACACCCTTACTTAATGGGAACAAACTTTATGAATAAACCTCAAATGTTTATTCGGTTCCTGCTTGAATTTTGTCAATCTTGTACGACTCAGTACCAACTTGCAACAACAAACTCTAACTTGAATTTCATCATTAGACAATACCTCATATACAAATAAGGTATTGGATCCTTGAATATCTCTAAATGCATGCAATTAATTCAATAGATCTATACTTTATGTGTTTATGACCTACTAACTTTATAGTCCTACAACATCCTTAATGATTTTAAATTAAATTAATAATTCAAAACCCTATGATGAAAATATTTAACCAACAACTCGTAACTTGACTCCAAGAATGATAAGATTAGACAATTCATGGAGGAACTAATCAATCAATGACAACTCAACAATTTTGTTGATGCTACCAAATTTTAAGTAGGCATCATAAGTGTACGTGCCGTAGAAAATAGTAAATGATAAACCAAGGTCCATCCCACAAACGCTCAAGATAATTGATAACTGGGCTTTAAAATTCTCATTTTCATTCAAGTTGAACATATCAAAATTGATTTCAAAGAGTGAAAAACATTGAATTAAAATCTAAGCAAGAATTATCAAACTATTAAATCCAAATTATCAAAATGAGCAACTTAGAGTTTACTAATTCCTCACTAGCTTCATAAACCTTGTTTTCATTTAATTAGTATTCTTTAATGTTAATTTTGTTAATCTCAAGTATTAATAGTTATAAATGCCTTTTGGTTTACATATAACCCTCTCCCAAATAAAATAATGTTATGTCTAATACTATTATTCAAGAGGCAAATTAGCTTTAAATAACTCTTCAACAGTTATATGGGATCATTAGGTATATGTCTATCTTAATCACAAATTAGATCTCAATCTAATCACATATTAATTAATCTTAGACTTAATTAAAATCCCCTTTGTCAAGACAAATTTTAATTCTCAATTTCACACTCAATGGTGGCCAATTATCAAATGGACAAATTAACACAAGTTTAAGTAACCAAAATTAACATTAACTATAACTAATAAGTGAAAACACAATTTAAACTCCTAGTGAGTTCATAGTCCTCTAAGTTGTAAGAAAAATTCAGCCACACATGACTTTAATCCAAACCATCTCAATAAGTCCAAAATTTGGGTTCAATAACATAATGTAAATGGATGGAAAACTAGAAACAAGAAATATGTGAAAGAAACAAAACCAAGAAAACAAAATCAACAACAATATTTTTTTAGTTTCATTGTCTACCAATCTGGAAAAAAAACAAAGAAGCAATTCCTCAATGCAATTCCATCTCTCCTTTCATCTACCGTCAAGCTCCAAAAGAGATAATAGAAGCATCAGCGTTCAAGTTGCTTCAGTCGTCTCCTTGGTTCATTCACTGTCAAGTTCAATGATGGAGATTGAAGATGAACAATGCTATCACACCTAGCTGCCACTTCGCCCTCCGTAATGAACAATAATTTCCTCCAAGGCAAAGAGACGATGAACAGTTCTCCCTTTCAAATCACAGCTACTGCCTTCAACTTCTTTTCCTTTTCCAATCGTCTCTGCTGGTTCCAGGAAGAAGAGATCAAGAGAAGATGAAGAAGAGAACACAACTGCCTCTCCCTTTTTCCAATCAAATTCCCCCTCTACCACAATGAACAGGGCCACTCCACCTTGTCACCATAGCTTCATTCCTTTCATTAGGTTTTTCCTCACTCCATCCAAAACGCTGTTGTTCATTCTTTCCCCTGCAAGTGCCTTTCTTTCTTTCTTTTTTTTTTTTACAAATCAAAATAGTGCGCACTTAGATGTTGCAAAATAGGAAAAGGAAATAGATTAAAGCAAATTTAAGTAGCACAATCCTTATATATATATATATATCTATTTGGAAAAAACTAAAAATTATAATTACTATATTTATTTTTCCTAATTTCTATTTATTTTTAATTAAAAATATGATATCTATAATTAAATCCCTTAAATGATGCACACAATTGATCTCTTATCAAATCTCAATCAAATCTCCAAAATTATATAGATAACTCTCCAAATAACATCAAAATGTACCTTAAATGTACAAAATATGGAGAGTTATCACTTATATTCTTCCATAATGCAACTTGTTCGGTGAACATAAAGATGTCTTAAAGCTAAGTTTTTTTTATATAATTAACACATCTTAGCAAACCAAACAAAATTAATCATTCTCATATATGTAAAACATGAAACTTAATGTACACTTTGTAATGTACTATATGACTTACACAGTTATTATTCAAGCATAAATATGCTTAACAATCCTCCCAAAGTTCCCCTCAATGACATTGCTTAACGTTCGCACATTTGAGCAAGCCTACACCTTAGAAATTAAATTAGAAAGAAAATAATTTCTTTAGAGATATATGGACAATTTGATTATATTCTCATAATAAAAGTTACCCATAATAGTTACAGTTGATCCTTGAATCTTCAAATCCTTGTGATTGTAGACTACTTATTTCATTCTCAAGTATATTTAGAATAATCTCTTTATGTATTATAGAAGAGTACCACATTTAATCTAATCATATCACAATCCTAACAATAGTGATTCAAGTATGTGTAACAACTAAAGTAAAAAATTCATAAGCAATGAATGTGTGTCATTATTTTGTACAAAATAGATGACTCAGCTCCCACTAATCCAACCATATAAATAAGGCTATATTACACTCTACATTGTCTTGTATGTGATTGGATCATAACATCTTATTCATCACTATTGTGGAATATGCTTATGAAGACATTTCTCATTTTTACTAACTAAATTCTCCAAACAACTTATTTGACTCTCTTTTAATTGACATTACCTTTCCTTGTGTCTATAATGGAAAGATGTCAATAATATTCCAACTCAAAATAGACATTAATCATCATGAAGATATGGAAGGAACTATATA
>JBAGKO010000010.1:36013142-36024889 GCA_037177275.1 Acacia concinna
TGAAAACATAGAACAAGATACCCTTGCCAAGGCAAGTGGAGAATTAAACAAATCATAAGGAAATAGCCAATTATTGCTCATTATTCATCAAAATGAAATATTGCGACATTTAATCCACACAATACTAATATCATGCAATTTGATAGTAAATGTGTGCCATTAATATGTAAAATACCTCAGAAAACCATATAAATATTATGTTATATCAATTACCATACAAAAAAAATAGAGCATAACTTATTATAATCCTACCCAAATATGTATTAACAACTTTAAGAGCCTTATTAACAACTTCAACTGCTAATTTTAACAACACATTTTTTTTTCCTCATATTAACAGTTTTAGGCAAACATGCATTCATCACATTCATCCATTGCCACTTAACAAGACAACATTCCCTTTGTTACCATACAAAAAGTAGAGTATAAATTGTTACATCTCTACCCAAATATGCATTAACAACTTTAACAGCTTTATTAACAACTTCAATTGCTAGTTTTAATAACACGTTTTTCAGATCGTATCAGCAATTTTAGGCAAACATACATTCATGACATTTATTCATTCCCACTTAACAAGATAGCCTTCCCTTTGTTACCATACAAAAAATAGAGCACAAATTGTTACAACCCTACCTAAATATAGTATGTATTAACAACTTTAATAGCTTTATTAGCAATTTTAACTGTTGGTTTTTTTTTTCTTGTATCAACAATTACAAAATACAACTCAGAACAAATTTGGAGGAATAGACAGCAATAAGGGTCCCATCTGCACCTTCTTCTCCATGATACTCTGTTTTTCGCTGCTGTTGTGGTGATGGGCGCACATTAACGACATGGAGAAGTAAAGATGAAGTAAAGAGGGAAGAGATGGCCATTTACATGATTCATTGCCATTGTGGGTGTTTGGGATACTATTAGCCACTTGACCTATACTCTTCACGTTCCTTGTTGTGAGAAGAGATGGAGGAGTACAAATGAATAAGAGATTCGCTAGTTTTTGGTTGAGTAGAGAGAGAGAAGATAGAGGAGAGAGAGTCTCTTTATATGATGAGAGAGAAGATGGAGATTAGAGAGATGACACCTTTTGTCATCTGTTTTACTAACAAGGACAATCAAGTTTTTTGTCTTTTAAATATAATATTCTAAAAGTCTTTTAGAATGTTTTAGTAAGAAAAATATTTAATAAAAATATTTAGTAGAACTTTTTAATCGATATCTCTATTCTTTAAAATATTCTTTAAAATCTTATTATCATTTTTTTAAAAAAAAAACGTTGAGGTGCTGAGGTTGCGCTGTAGCTAGTAGGATTTTAGAATACAGGTGTTGAACCAAAGCATGTTCATGCCATGAGCTGAATGAAAAAGTAGCAAGTATCTGACAACCCCATTTTCTGGATAGCCATCCCCCTGTCACTTACCAGTGATCCTGATCCCTCATGAGTCTTGATCTCCCTCATGAATCTTTGAGCTCTTCCCATTCCAATGACTCTCCTTCATTCTGCTCCTTCCTTCCTCATTAATGCCTTCCCTCCCTATCTCTTCCCTCCCAATTCCCAGTTTCACTCCCCGTTCCATTTCTCAATCCACAACCGCAAACGCTTTCCCTCCATACTTTCTCTCCCTGCTTCTGCCCCCAGGAATTTCGTCGTGAATGCTAGTGATGCTGATGCTGCTTTGATCGACGAGCAACCCCTATCGAGTCGGTTCCACATATCCAGAGGATATCCCGTGCCGTTTGGGGCCACCCTCCGCGAAGGCGGGGTTAATTTTGCCATTTATTCCGGCAATGCAACCTCCGCCACTCTCTGTTTGATCACTCTCTCTGATTTGCACCATGTCTGTTCATTACCCCTTTATACTCTTCTCCCATTTATCCTTACCATTTTTTTCCTTTGTTTTTCTTCTGTAAAGAGAAAAACTTCAAGATGTCACGACTGCTAGGACCAACCTTTTACTTTCACTTAACTAATTATATAACAAAAGTACAATTTCTCCCTGCGCCATGACATGTGAAGAATGACTCAACTTAACTGTAATAATTTCAGAGATGGCTGATTTCTAATAAGATTGTACTTGTATTATTGGTTGAATGTATTTGTTACAGAACAGAGTAACGGAGCACATTCCTCTTGATCCGTTGATCAATAAGACTGGGGATGTCTGGCATGTATTGCTGAAAGGCGATTTCAAAGATGTACTATATGGCTACAAACTTGATGGAAAGTTTTTGCCTGAAGAAGGACACTACTACGATTCTACTCGTATGTTACTAGATCCTTATGCAAAAGTAAGTGGGCCAACACTCCTCTTCTAAAACTATGTTATATAATATAGTGGTGCTTTGGAATAAATTATTTAGAGGTAATAAGATCTTATTTGCGGGGTACGAAGTAAGTATGTGAGAGGGGTCTTTCTCGTATTTTGTGTATAAAATTTTATTTATCTCAAATAAGTTATAACAAACAAGCCAATAATAAGAAAGACAAATTTCAAATTTTTGTCCTTTTTGCTATTGAATTGCAGTATGCTCTAATATAACTCTCACTTGTCTAGGCAGTTGTGAGCAGAGGAGAATTTGGTGCTTTAGGTTCTGACGGTAACTGCTGGCCTCAGATGGCTGGTATGGTACCTTATTCTGATGATGAGGTACTTATTTCTATTTAAAAAAAGAAAAAGACTTCAATGTATATGTGTGTGAGTTTGTACGTATGTCTGACTATTTTTCCTATAACTTTTTTGAATGCTACATTTTAGCCTTCAATTGTTTCATGTGATCTCAAATGAGTGAAATTCCAACTGTTTCAAATCCAGGTTTCATTTAGTCTGCTGCAAATAAATGGAATTTTCTTTTTTTTTTAAAAAAAATTATGTGAAAGGTGCAGTTTGATTGGGAAGGAGATTTGCCTCTGAAATATCCACAAAAGGATCTTATCATATATGAAATGCATGTGCGGGGTTTTACAAAGCATGAGTCAAGCAGAACTGAATTCCCTGGCACATACCTTGGTGTTGTGGAGAAACTTGACCACCTAAAGGTGAGTTATTACTTTATAAAACCTTTCTTTCTATGAAACGGTATTTGCACATAGTCTGATTGCCTGCTAAAAAATTTAGTGACAGTTTATTATGTGGCACCGATTGAAAATGTTTTTAATAGGCAAAAAACAAGAACACTGTTATTTAAGTTACTTAGAAACGAGTCAATTAGACTTTTACCACTTGTAGTTTAAGGGCATATTTGGATGGGTGGCAACTCAGCAAGACATGGCATGAGAGGTTAAATAGTCCATTTTGGGTAGACTTTGTCATTAGTTTTGTTTATGGCATGGAATGGCAAATGGGAGATTCCAAGGCCTTTCTTTGCCAATTTAAAGTCAAATTTCGTTGTCGCTCCATTTTCTTTGTTTTTTTTTTGGGGCCCGGTGATACATTTAGAATTAGATCTTCTTTGGCTAATACATGCTATAATCACAATCTTATTTGATGGGTGATATTTGAAAAATAATTTAGACTTCTTTCTATTTTGCTAACAACATGCGTTTTCTATTCCATTCCATTTCAAGCCATCCAGTTCCATTCCTTTTTGAACTCCTAACCATGAACTAAAGTTTCCACAGTCGTTGTGTCATATCTAGTATGAATGTTTGATGCATGTTGCATTGCTCTTTCATCATCATCATCATCATCATTAGTTTTTTTAAATGTTTCCATGTTATAGATGCAAACCTGTAGAAAATCATAACATGGAACTTTTAAATAGTACTATCGAGTTGTATCCCTTTTAAAGGTTAGTTGTATCCCTTCTTTAGGGTAAAGTTCAGCTCCCATTTTGAATTATGAAGCATGTGTGAATGAACTTTAAAGGGGTTTCTGAGCTTTGTGTTGAGTGCAGAGATTAGGGTCCTATAGATTTATGGTTGCTGCATTTTGTTTATCTGTCTTTGCAAATGAACATTACTGACATGATTCAAGGCACATGACATGTGTGTTTAAATTTGTATGATATATGGTTATTGAAATTTTAAATTATCTCTTAAACTTACTGCACCTTAGTGAATACAATGAGCAAATATTGAGACTCCATCATTGGCTGTGTTGTGCTCTATAGCATTATGCTACATATACCGTTGCATTGCTGATCTCATCTATAGTGTTGTCAAAGCCACTTGCCTTAACGTCTAAGGTGTTCAGGTAATCTAGCACCAGTCATGACATGAGAGGCACTAGCTTCACTTAGGCACCAACAATTAAGTGCCTAACTGCCTATGTAAGGTAAATGAATGGCCAGTCAGTTTGGGGAATCTCCAGCTATGTAAGGCAAATGAATGGGCAGCCAGCTGACCTAGTTCTTAGGAAAATCCTGTCATAATCTAAGATGGCACTCCAAGCAACAATTAAAAACTTTGGTTTGACCATCTGTTTGAGGATGGTGAGAGGATGAAGACTGAAGTTTAAAACCATAAAGTGGAAAAGTTCTTTCCAAAATTTGCCACAAAAACTAGGATCATGGTCAGTAGCAATAAACTTGGGAAAACCACGTAGCTTGACTACGTTGTCCATAACAATATGAGCAACATCCACAGCTGTGAAATGATGCTTAAGAGCCATAAAATGAGCAGCTTTAGATAATCTGTCTACTACAACTAAAATAATTGTTTTATGCATGCTCATCTATATAGATAATTACAATAAAAGCTTACACATAAACCTATTGCACCCATGATATTTCTTTTCATGTTCTAGAGATCTTCATAATTGCATAAAGCATAGACATTCTCATAAACAGGTAACTTGTTATACATGATGTAACCAATTGCCATAAATCTTTTTGTAGGAGCTTGGAGTCAATTGTATAGAAGTAATGCCGTGTCATGAATTCAATGAGTTGGAATACTTCAGCTACAATTCTTCACTTGGGGACTACAAGTAAGAGAATTCTTGAAACAATTACAATCACATTTCATTCTAATATCCTACATTTTCTTGAGCATCCTGCTGAAGAACCAAAATCCTAATTTGATATTTGCTGAAGAAATTGTTACAATATTCTGAAAAAGTCAGTGTCAAGTGTAAGTGCTGGCCAAATTATTGGCTTTTACTAAAGGCCTTTGAGCTAGCTTTTTTGCTTTTTCCTGTTTCGAACATGCAATTGCGTCCTGCATATTATGCTGTCAAAAATTTCCTTCAATAATGCAGCATAATTTTGATGAATTCGTGATCTCCTATGAATGGTCTACAACCACTTCAGCTCTATGATTATTTTTTTGTTTTTCTTTAATTCTATAATCAACTTATGGTAATATGCAGTGCCTTCTTCTCTTAGGGTAAACTTTTGGGGCTATTCAACTGTCAATTACTTTTCGCCAATGATTAGATATTCATCTGCTGGTGTACGAAATTGTGGCCGGGATGGGATCAATGAAATTAAGTTCCTTATCAAAGAGGCACATAAACGAGGGATGGAGGTAACCATAGACTACATGATTTTTTTTCTTTTGTATTTGTAGTTTTGCTCTCTGAATTTGATTATGCTTTCACTTTTCATTGCTAATTTTGCAACCAGGTTGTGATGGATATTGTGTTCAATCACACAGCCGAAGGAAATGAGAAAGGTCCCATAATTTCTTTCCGAGGCATTGACAACAGCATTTATTACATGCTTGCCCCCAAGGTACACCCATCAATATTTCCATTCTTGATTTATGTGATTGTTGGAAGTTTTTGAGGTTCTGGAGGGGTTGAAAAGAAGACTTTCAACATTATGTATAATTCATCCATGATTAGATCATTTTAACTGATAACAAAGCACATGAGAACTGAAGTTCTCTACTTGCTCTATTTTCCTGGCCGTTCATTCTACTTTTAAGTTTGAGATGGACATGCTTTTTTTCCATAAATAATACTGAACGTTTTTCTTTATGAAGAAAGTGGAGGATCTTATTCCATATTGAATTCAATGCAGAAGCTGCAAACATATCAAGTGGTGTAGCCACCACTGCATGCCGGCTTCTCTCTGAAATCTCTATCTAATCTTCCTAACTTATTTGAGTAGACGCTGCAACCTAAAACTAATTGTATAATTAAAAGAGTAATAATAAAATAAATGAGAAACTGATAGGAAAAAGAATGTCAAAATAGTCCAGTAGCCTGTTGGGGGCTCGTATGGACCTTTACATTCACCAACACTTCCACATGTTTTTCTGGATCATAAAATTTCAGTCCGTTTTGGATTCAAATAGTGTGGCTTGGGCTTTGTTCTGCCTTTAAGCCCAGCAATTTACCCTTTAATCTTATTCATTGAATCATCTGTTATATATGTATTTATTTGGTAATTCGCTTTACTAAGAACTTTTGAGGGATTTCAAGATATGATTATGACAAAATAACTTAAAGCATAAATGGAAGTACTTTAAACTTAATTTGAAAGTGACATGAAACGACTAGCAGTTAGAGAGTGCTGCCAAAATCCTGTAGCTAGAGGCAAATCTCAGTTCTCCTTCCAGTCCGGCCATGGCCCAGGTGCAAATTATGTATCATTCATTGAACTGAAAGGCATATAACCGAAGATACTCTTCTCCTTTGAGTGGACAAGCATATTCTGTTGTCAACTGTCTTTTCTTTTGTTGCAAAATCATGTTTGCCAAAATCCTTTTCTCATTTCTTGAATTTTCAGCCTATATTTTTATCTTTCCCATTATATCCAAAGTGGCAACTTCTTTTCTATAGTTCCTTTTCCAGGGATGTGTGTGTCTGTGTGACTGCACAATAAATTATAAAAGGGAAAAAAAGAGTTGATAGATGACTATATATAATTTCTGTTGTATGTTGCTGAACTTTGTCTGGCCAGGCAAAGTTTATTGCTTAGTCTTGGTAAGCACTATCTCGTTTAAATTATGCTTCTTCCTTGGTTTTAAGTCTTTTAAATCTCCTGGATGATGGTCATATATGTTTTAACTTCAATTGTTCAATGTTTTGGGCATATGATATTTAGAACAGTATTCATTTTCTACAGGGGGAGTTCTATAATTATTCAGGATGTGGGAACACATTCAATTGCAACCATCCCATTGTACGGCAATTTATACTGGACTGCTTAAGGTATGTGTAGAATATATTAATAGATATTATTATATTGTAACTATTGTGAGAGGAATTATAGGAAAAGTAGAAACTAACCAGAGAGTATATCTCGACTCTGTTATAACAGAATCATACCTATGTAACCTATATATACTGATCTCCTATTTAATAATAAGCATCGAAGTATTCTCCAAATCCCATTTCGGCTACATGGCATCAGAGCCAGGAGATTCCGATCACTCTCGTAGGCCATCGACTTCGGATACTTCCACCATGGAGTCTGACCGCGATGACGCCCTGCATCCGAATCACTCTCGTGTTGGTGGTCCCTTCGGATCGACTACTGGCACTGAGTCGTTTTCCATTGTTACCGAACGCCTCACCCTCAACAATTACAACGACTGGGCCCAGGCAGTTAAGCTCGCGATTGGCGGCAGAGGTAAACTTGGATTTCTCACTGGAGCGTCGACGCAACCCACAGACAAAGCTTCCTCTGCGATGACCAAATGGGAAACCGATAATTCCCTCGTCTGCTCATGGCTTATTAATGCTATGTCTCCCTCCATCCGGCGAAGTTTTATGTACCTACCTACCGCCCATGACATCTGGAAGGCTGTTCGTGACTCCTATGTGGATGGCAAAGACTTGTCTCGGCTGTTTGATATTCGTCGACGCCTCTGGAAGTCTTCTCAGGGGTCTCGATGTATCGCTGAATTCTGGTTTGAGCTCGGTGCCCTCTGGCAGGAAGAAGACTTGCTCGTGGACACCGACTGGACCTCGTCCGAAGATGCTTCTCGCCACAATCGGAATCTGAATACTGATCGTGTCATGGTTTTTTTGGCAGGATTGAACCCAGAATTTGATGACGCCCGTGCCCGTATCCTTAGCCACTCGTCTCTCCCTTCCTTACTTGAAGTCTATTCAGAAATGCGTCGTGAGGAATCTCGTAGACAGACTATGCTAACTAAGTCTGTAACTCCTACTCCAGACGCTACTGGTCTTATCAGTAAACACTTCTCTCCTAATTCTTCTAAGGGCCGTTTGTTTTGTGACCACTGTAAGAAAACCAATCACTCCCAAGACAAGTGTTGGAAACTCCATGGCAAACCAGCTGATTGGAAGCCACGACGCTCTACCCCACGTGCCAACAATGTCTCCTCTGATGTTGAATCTGGTTCTGCTGTTCCTCAGCTTGGCACTGATCAAATTAATCAACTTCTTGATCTCCTGAAAAACATGCAGCCCTCCCCGTCTCCATCTGCTTCTCTTGCCACAAAAGGTACTGGTCCAATTGCTTTACTTAGCTCCTCTTCTCCCTGGATTATTGACACTGGCGCATCAGACCATATGACATCGGCTTCTCGGTTATTTAATTCATATCACCCGTTGGCTGGCAATGGCAAAATTAGGACAGCTACAGATTCATTTGCCACTATTGCTGGGATTGGCACTGTGTCTCTTACTGAATCTCTCAACCTTCAATCTGTCTTACATGTTCCTGATTTAGCATGTAATCTTTTGTCAATCAGCAAGCTAACAAAGCAAGCTAACTGTTCTGCTCATTTTTTTCCCTCTCATTGTGTCTTTCAGGATCTCTCATCGGGGAAGACGATTGGCACAGCTAAAGAGAATGGTGGTCTCTACTATCTGGACCCTTCCACCACGAGTACGGTGTCATCCCTACGAACAAGCTTTGTTTCCTCTCCTAGTGATACTGATTTATTTTTATGGCATAAAAGGATGGGTCACCCTAGTCTTTCTTATTTACGCCAATTGTTCCCAAACTTTGATTTGAATAAAACTACCAAATTTCATTGTGATGTTTGTGAACTCGCTAAGCACCATCGTGTCACGTTTTCTCCTTCCACTTATAAACCTACTCGCCCATTTTCCATAATTCATAGTGATGTTTGGGGTCCATGTCAGCTTTCAAATCGAACCCACTCTAAATACTTTGTCACATTCATTGACGACCACTCCCGTATGTGCTGGGTTTATCTTCTAAAACAAAAATCTGATGTTTCCTCTATATTTGTTGAATTTTTCAAATATGTTCAAACACAATTCAATTCAACAATCCAAATTCTTCACTCTGATAATGGTACTGAGTATTTTAATCACACTTTCAATTGTTTTTTAAAATCTCATGGCATCATCCATAAAAGCAGTTGTTCCAATAGCCCCCAACAAAATGGCATTGCTGAACGTAAAAATCGACATCTCCTTGAAATTGCCCGTGCACTTATGTTTACGTGTCATGTCCCTACCTTTTATTGGGGTGATGCTATTCTCACTGCCACTCATCTCATTAACCGTATGCCAAATCGTGTCCTCTCCTTTCTCTCCCCACTTGATAAGCTGCGTGAAACTCACTCAGTCAATCACTTAGCCAACACTCTTCCGCTTCGTGTCTTTGGTTGTAAGTCTTATGTCCACCTTCACCACACTACCTCCAAATTTGACCCTCGTTCTGTCCAGTGCATCTTTCTTGGTTATTCCAATCTTCAAAAGGGTTATCGCTGTTATGATCCTGTTTCTAAACACCTCTTTGTCAGTCGTGATGTCAGTTTTGTTGAACATGAGTCTTTTTATTCACCGTCTTCAATTCAGGGGGAGAGTTGGAATGAATTTCAGCCTACTATACCTACACCAATTCCACCTCCAAGTCCTGCGATGGTTCCCTTGGATATCAACGCTTCCGAATCAGAAAAATGTGATCTATCCTCAATGCCATCAAACACTAGAAGAGGTGACAACCGCCACAAAAAACTATTTGACATCATATACTCAAGGAGGAACAAACAGATAGTGGACACCACTGTACCTGAAACTGTACTAATCTCTGAACCGATGCAGAGGTCTGAAAACCAAGATGATTTGGATCTACCTATTGCTGTCAGAAAACAGCCACGGACATGCACCAAACATCCTATCCAAGAGTATGTCTCACAGGCTAAACTATCTCAGCAGTTTTGTCACTTTGTTACAAATCTTGATCAGACTACAATTCCAACAAATATACATGAGGCATTAGAAATTCCTGAGTGGAAAAATGCTGTCCTGGATGAAATGACTGCTCTAGAGAAAAATAATACTTGGGACATTACAGAATTGCCCAAGGGAAAGAAGACTGTAGGGTGCAAATGGATATTCACTCCAAAATATAATGCTGATGGATCTTTACTCAAATACAAGGCTCGATTAGTAGCCAAAGGCTTTACTCAAACATATGGCCTCGATTATAATGAGACCTTTGCTCCTGTTGCAAAACTAAATACGGTGAGAGTTCTTATCTCTATTGCTGCAAATCTTGATTGGCCACTACAACAATTGGACATCAAGAATGCTTTTCTGAATGGTGATTTAAAAGAGGAAGTCTATATGACAATTCCTCCTGGCTTTGAGAAAGGAAAAGAGCAGAAGGTATGCAAACTAAATAAGTCCTTATATGGTCTAAAACAATCCCCAAGAGCGTGGTTTGACAGATTCTCACAAGTGCTGAAAGCAGAAGGATACAAACAAAGTCTTGCTAACCACACCATGTTCATTCACAGGAACACTGATAAAATTACCATTTTGATTGTATATGTGGATGATATTGTACTCACCGGGAATGACATCCAAGAGATGACTAGAATTAAAACAGCACTCAATAAAGAATTTGAGGTCAAGGATCTTGGCAACCTCAAGTATTTCTTGGGAATGGAAGTAGCAAGGTCTAAAAAAGGCATCCATATCTGCCAACGCAAGTATATCCTAGACCTACTAAAAGAGACAGGTATGCTTGGATGTAAACTGAGTAAGACTCCAATCAGCAACAATAAAAAGAAGAAAAAGGAGGGCCTAAAACCTGCAAAAACTAAAGAGGAAACCCAAAGAAGGAAGAAACAAGAAAAGGATGAAATGCCGGTTGACAAAGGGCACTACCAAAGGTTAGTTGGAAAGCTTATATACCTTTCTCATACTCGTCCCGATATTGCCTTTGCAGTGAGTGTAGCCAGCCAACACATGCACTTACCAAAGAAAAAACATGTATGCTGTTTACAAGATTCTTAAATATCTTAAGGGCACTCCAGGTCTAGGCCTATTATTCAAAAAGACGAACATAAGAAATATTGGGATATTCACAGACACTGATTGGACAGGAGATCAAGAGAACAATAGATCCACCTCAGGGTATTGCACGTTTGTTTGGGGAAATCTTGTAACTTGGCAAAGTCAGAAGCAAAGAGTGGTCTCAAAAAGCAGTGCTGAATCTGAATTAAAAGCCCTATCCCAGGGTGTCATGGAGGGCATGTGGCTTAAAAGGGTGGCCGATGAAACTCATACTCCAGCTGAATCACCCATAAGATTATATTGTGACAATAAGGCAGCCTTGAGCATGGCTTTGAACCTTGTACAACATAGTAGAACCAAGCATGTTGATGTAGACCGACACTTTATCAAAGAGAAGGTTGAAGAAGGCCTCATTTGCTTATCTTATGTTCCCACCACTCAGCAACTTGCAGACATACTTACAAAAGGGTTGCCTTTTTTGTACGCAAGTTGAACATGATAAGCATCTATGATCCAACTTGAGGGGGAGTGTAGAATATATATTAAATAGTTATTATTATATTTTCTAGAATATTGTAATATTGTGAGAGAGATTATAGGAACAGT
>JBAGKO010000010.1:36024989-36036782 GCA_037177275.1 Acacia concinna
GGAGTTTCAGCGGTGACATTTTCTCGCCGCAGAAGCTAGTTTCAGTGGCGACTTTTTGTCGCCGCAGAATCTACTTTCAGTGGCGACTTTTTTGTCGCCGCCGAAGGAAGTTTCAGCGGCGACTTTTTCTCGCCGCAGAAGCTAGTTCCAGTGGCGACTTAAGAAAGTCGCCACCAAAAGTATCAGCGACAGTTGTATCAGCGGCGACTTTTTGTTGCCGCTGATTAATTTTCAGCGGCGACTTTTACACTTTCAGTGGCGACTGAAACTCAATTTTTTTGTAGTGGATTCACGAGTATTGTAATCCCGCAGTCGGAGATAGGCCGGAGAACAGGGAGAAGATAAGGGAGGTGGGGTGGAGGGTGATGCTGAGTGGGAATGGAGGGGACCACTGGTTGACAAAGGTCCGTTTGGTAAATTATAATAAGTGACTTATTTTTATAATAGACTTATAATAAGTAGCTTTAGAAAAATAAGTGACTTATCAGAAGTTGTTGTGTTTGGATGTGACTTTACAGAAGTGACTTTTTTTTTGACGAAATATGTTTGGATGATAAGTAGAAAAGTGAAAATCTTAAAAGAATTTTTTTGTTTAAGAATAAATAAGAGATGTGTAACATCCCAAATTTTTATTCATCAGATTCTCTAAGTATATGAAAATATAAGGGAAATAAAATGGTCAATTTTTGTGTACCAATCATAGACAAAGTAAGTTTTGACTAATTTATGTAATGAGACTGGCGGTAGTCTTATTGTATGTCAGTTTATCTGAGGCAAATGATATTCAAAAATTACGAAACTTTGCAGTCTAAAACTAGACATTTCAAGCTTTAATTTGATATGTCATTTACATGATTTGGATGTATATATTAAGAGATATGAATTTTTGAAGTTTGCTCAGTGAAATTTTTCAGTTTTTGGAGCAGTGTTCAAAAATAAAATTACTGGAAATTTTATGATCTCAATTGAACCATGAAAATATTTTTTCCTAAAACTAGACTTAATAGAGGACATTTGAGCTTTGGAATCACCTCCATTGAATATTTGTACAATTAAATATGAATTTTCAAAGTTGGGTGAAAATTCTGTAAAAGAATCTAAATTTCAGAAATATAATGGTATTGTTGTAATTTATGGTCCA
This sequence comes from Acacia concinna, assembly GCA_037177275.1. Lineage (NCBI taxonomy): Eukaryota > Viridiplantae > Streptophyta > Magnoliopsida > Fabales > Fabaceae > Acacia > Acacia concinna. Next base: position 36,026,131 of record JBAGKO010000010.1, read on the forward strand.
AACAAGGATAAAGATGGAAATAATGTACAATAAAAATTGAGGAGTACCGATAAATTATTTGGAGACTAATGACAGTCAGTTTAAAATTTTATGAGACAATCGATATATTAATTCTATAAAAAATTCAACTAAATAATTATTTTTTTTCTTTCTCTCTCTCCTCCCCACCTTCTTTGCTACCACAGAAATCATAAATTTTGGCTTCATGTTTTGAAATAAAAAAAAATTAAAAAGCTACTTTAGTAGTTTTTATTTTTTTTATTTATAATTTTTTATGGCTCAGAAATTTAAATACTCCAATTACATATTTTAAGTATGTTTGGTTTAACTTTTTAAAATATCTTTTATAAATTTTGAGATAAATATGTGTGAGTACCTTCGTCGAGTCGTCCCTCTCAGGCTTTCCTTGCCCAGGAGGGTTGTGGATCTTCGTTCTCGTTACCCGCCAAATTACCGATCAATTACTCACGACCAGCTTTTTCATTGCCAGCGTCATTTCCTGAATCTATACTTGTTACTTGTTCTCAGTGTGATCTTTTTCCCTCTCTATTTGCCAAGATATTCAACTCCAAATTCAACATCTGCGAAAGTCTGAATTTTGCTCCAGTTACACAACAAATTCGTTCTTTTATTGGCTCTATTCTGTTCATTTTCGTTAAATTCAATTCCATTTAAGTTGAACTCGGATTCTTTTCGTATCGGGTGCTGAGCCTGCAGGAGAATTCTGCCTATAAACTCGATATCCTCGTGTCACCCACGTGGGCGGTTTTTGAATAGTGACGATAAAATGATGGTTGAAGATCTTGGAGTTGAAGCTAAGGAGGCTGCAGTTCGCGAGGTGGCAAAGCTTTTGCCGCTTCCTGAGCTTTTGCAGTCCATCTCATCTATCAAGGCCGATTACATTTCACGTCAGCAGGTACTGGTTGAATTCAATTTATTGTCTTTGAAGGGTTTCTGCATTTCGCTATTGATGAGGATTTTGGTGAGCCATGTTTGTTATTTATCAACAATGGTGCAATTTAGATGTAACATGGTGTGTTAGGGTAATGGACCCTATTTGCATTGGTATATAGTTGATAGTTTAATCCAATTTCTTTCTTATGCATTTTTTCTACTAATTGGAATTCGACAATGTCGTTTAAAGAAGTAAAAAATCTTGAGGCAGCAGAATTCTTTTTGAGGGGCAAGGAGGAGACTGATCAACGAGTGTGATCTCTGTTTTCTGTGAATGAAGTCTGCGCACATTTGTTTCTTTTTTCTTTTTCTTTTTCCTTTTTGATAGCTAATTCAATTAACATACCCAACTCCTAAGATGTTGGGGGTAACAAACGAAGGGAGGAAACGACTGATTTTTATAGCTTCTCTCCTAAATGTGATATTTAGAAAGTGATGAAATACGTTCGTGAGCGAAGGAGCATATTCTCAAGAGCCATTTTCACTTCCATTCTCTGTTTAGGAATTTTGTGGTGTGCATTTGTGCTGAGGATGAATTTTGCATATTTTCTTCATTATCTTTCCTTTTGCTCCCTTTGGATAATAACTTGGGGTTTTCTATTGGGTTTATGCTTAGACCTTGGCATAAATCTTGGATCAACAACAACAACAAAATCTCGTCCCACTAGGTGGGTTTGGCTGCATGAAACACACAATGCCATTATACTCTATGGAAAACTAAATCTTTGGATGGATTATTAACCAAAAGATTTCGTTCTATAACTTCATTGAGTGTTCGCTTTGATTTTCCTCTACCTCTTTTTAGAGGATTTCATGTTGTTTGATTGACCCTTTTCACCGGCGTACCTAGTGACCTTCTTTAAATGTGTTCAAGCCACCTCAAATGATTTTCTATCATTTTCTCCTGAATAAATGCCATTTCAACTTGTTTGCGATATGATCATTATGAATTTTGTATTTTATAGTATGACCACATGTCTATCTCAACATTCTCATCTTAGCTACTCCCACTTTATGTTCATATTGTGCCTTTAAATCTTAGCATTCACCACCATATGGCATTACTTATCTTGTAGTAGTACGATAAAACTTTCCTTTTACCTTTTAAAGAATTTTCTAATCACAAATAATTCTAGTAGCTTTTTTCCATTTATACCACCTAACCTGAATTAATATCTCTATCAATTTTAGCATTTTGTTGTATAATTGATTCCAAATATCTAAACTTTGCCCCTTTTAGGATGACTTGCCCTCCTAATCAACCTTCACATTACTTCTAACTTGTCTCTTATCAAAATTGCAATACTTATATTCTATTTTGCTCCTACTCAGACAAAAACCCTTCTTGTCTAGAGTCCTTCTTCATTTCTCAAATTTAGAATTATTATCCTCCCTTGATTCTGCCCACATGACTATATCATTAGCAAAAAGCATCTAGTTAGGGATTTCTTCTTTGATAGGCTTAATTAGAACGTTTACCACTAGTTGAAAAAAGCCTAAAGAAAAGTCCTTTATCTTTCCTCTAGGCATTCTAACACTAATTGTTACCCCCTCATATATCTCCCGAATGGTCTTGATATGTAACACACATTCCTTCTTTTCCAAGGCTTTTTAAAGTACATTTCTTGGCACACAATCATACACTTTTTCCAAGTCAATGAAAACCATATGCAAGTCCCTTTCTTTGGTCTTAGTAAATAAATTGCTTTTGTTAGGGACCTTCCCAACATGAACCCAAATTAATTCTTAGAAATTTCAGTCTCCAACTTCAACTTGTGTTTAATCATCTTTTCCCATAATTTTACTGTATGACTTGTAAGCTTAATTTCTCTGTAGTTTGTACTAATTCTGAATATCCCTTTTTATAAGGAATATCCCCTTTAACCTTATAAATAGGGATTAAAGTACTTTTTCTCCTATCTTAAGGCATTTTCTTAGAGCGTAAATTTCGTTAAATAACTTAGAAAGCCAATCCTCTGCTAGGAGAGCACCTTTTCTCCTTGCAAAGATTAGCTCTTATAGCTTATTTAAAAGCAAAGACTAGAAAATTTGAAAGCCCGTGGCTTCCTACTTGGGGAGGCCAAACACACAGTGCTGTGATTTCCGACCCACTGTTGAGGATTGGGATTCTGAGGTTGATACCTGTGACTGGTGATCACCAGAAGATACTGATCTGATATTCAATGGACCATGTTGCCTTTAAAGCCTGTAGATCATATTGTTTAGGTTAAATTTTCTGCGTGGACATTTACTATTATAAAAAGGTGCTGCCTCTTTTCATAATTCATTAGTATTGTCCATATTTAATGCCTAATTTTTGGGGTTACTAGTGTTGATTGTTGCTGTGCTCTTTTATTTACAGGCTAATGATGCACAGCTTAGTACAATGGTTGCAGAGCAGGTAATTATTATTGAAGAATTCTATAATGGAGAACCCAGAATTTTGTATTCTGACTGACCTTATTCCACTACGTTAAAAATTCAGTATATAAAAGGGATGTATTGCATGTCCTCTATTGCAGCAACAGAAGGCATGCATTATATGAACTTTAGAGACTGTCGTGTCAGCATTATATGTACACCATTGAATATGCATCCCCATGTCCTTCTGCAGTTCCTGTTGATACTCTGAACCTCTTATCTCATGTCTTCTATTGCTCTGCCCTAAATACTCTTCACCGCAGGTTGAGCAAGCACAGGCTGGATTGGAATCACTTAACTCGTCTCAAAAGACAATAAACCGACTTCGTGAAAATTTTGTCTCTATTGAAAAGTATGTGAACAATGAGATGAACTAACATATTTTATTACTTCTTAGGGTGTGCTTGTTTGGCATTGCAATATCGATAACTTTGAGCATAATGTACTTTTTTGTGTGAATCAGGTATTGTCAGGAATGCCAAACATTAATTGAAAACCATGACCAGATTAAGCTACTTAGCAACGCAAGAAATAATTTAAACACAACCTTGAAGGTTATTTTCTTATCCTTGTTAATGAAATCATTTATCATGATTGAATTGCAAATTGTTACGTGTCCTGAGAGTTGATATCTTGATATCCCCTTCCACTGCTCTGCATAAGTTTTATGCTTGGTTTCTCTTGATGAACTGTGGTTAAAGTGAAGATGCAGTGCCACACTTTCACTGCAATGCTTCTTGTGTTGTATCAGCCATTAATGTTAAATTTGGTCTTAGGATAAGCTAATAGTTGAGGCAGCAATCAAGCAGCAGATATTTATTATATGTCCTGATTTAACTAATTGTAGTTTCAACCTGGTTTTGGTAAGATCTATCACGTCATTGATAAGCTTATCCTTCCTCATATAATTTTGACTATTCAACTTCTTTGTCTTCTAATAGGATGTTGAAGGTATGATGTCCATCTCTGTTGAGGCAGCTGAGGCTCGGGATTCTTTGAGTGATGACAGAGAACTAGTAAATACATACGAGGTAATATTGGTCTTACTTATACTGTGATTAATTATTATGCCTAACATCAATTGCTTCTGAAATCTTACATTCCTTTTCTTCATTCCCCCCCAAAAAAAAAAAACAAACTTTTACTGTTATAGAGGCTAACAGCCTTGGATGGGAAGCGGAGGTTTGCATTAGCAGCTGCAGGTTCTCACAAGGAAGAGGTTGGCAGATTAAGGTTTGCACCTTCCCTCATGGTCATTGTATTTTTTCAGCATAGCAATATATTTTTCTGATCTTGGTCTTGGTGCATGTCTCAGAGAATATTTTGAAGATGTAGATCAAACTTGGGAGACTTTTGAGAAGACATTATGGGACCATATTTCCAATTTCTATAAACTTTCTACAGAAAGGTTTGTGCCTTTTTTATCTTGGATTTTTTTTTTTTATTTTGCAATGGGCTTGTATCATTTTTAATATTTAATAATTGGCAGAATTTTCATTATTTCGTGCAATTACTTTGTGTTTGATCTGTGATACAACTATGAATTGAGTACTCTTTGAGATTTGAAATCAAATTATGTTTTTTTTTTAATTGATTTCAAGGTTGTTACAGCTTTGAGTCATTTGTGCTTTAGTTGAAGCCTTCAAAATCCTTAGTTTTGGCCAATCCTCAAAGACTTATATTTGGGAATTTTATGCGCAAACTCTTGCTCAAGCTAGAGATTTTCAATGGTTTGGTCAACTTTGTCTAGAATCATGAGATATTAATGCATTTTTTTAATTATGTTTTCATTAATATGTAAGATGTCATTATCATAATAAACATCCCAAATAGAAGGATCACTATTTTAATATACACCAGAAGCAGCTGTGTGCTTGGTAAGGATGTTGGAGAGAACTATTGTTGCTTAGTGTGAGAATAAAGATATAGGAATGACAATTAGGTGCGTTTGATTTTTATCTCATCAGCAACAAACTTGGCTGCATTGCATTGGCAAACATGAATTGATGTGCTTTGATTGTAATAATATGCTTAATTCTTTTTCCTTTCCCCTTTGCAGCCCTCAAACTCTGGTTCGTGCTATGAGGTTTGTTATTTGCTGACAGTTAAATTTAACTTTCTACTTTTCTGTCTTTTTTCCCCTTTTGGATTGTTGATTAAATGTCTTGACAGTTAATTCATAAATTTCTAGCACATCCACTTTATATTTGTCCAATAAACTTCTTTCCTTCAATTAAGACTCTTTGATGCCTGTTATTAAACTTTACGTCAAGAAGAGTGAAAAGGAGATTACAGGCTATACCATTATATAGCAAGATTAAATGTTACTATAAGATGTTTTGCAAGTTTTGAATATACAAAAAAAAAAAAAAATGGCAGGCATTTTCATCCTTTTTTGTTCACAAAGGAGTGGTTCTTATCATTTTTTAGATGAAAAATTATGTTTTGCAAATTCTCTGGCATCAAAATGAAAATTACAGGGTTAAAATCTTTGTTCAACTTGGGAAACATGTCACTAGGACTCTTAATGAAGGCTATTTAACCATCAAGTGATAAAGCCTGATTTTGTATGGATTGTTACAAAGTGCTAGATAGTACAGTCCATATCTTTCCTTATCCTTCTCATAATTTGATCATAAAGACACAAGCCAGGAGAACACAACTGAAATTTAATTTCTTTCAAAGCTGATTCACAGATAGTGAATTTGTGGACAATTGATGATTGTGTAAAACACTTTTAAGGGTTATGAATTGGTCCAAAACAATGTTTCCGTCTCTTCAAGTCATAATTTTACTTCTTAGTGTTGGATTTCCCTGTGAATATCTGTGGGCAGTGAGCGTGTGGGTAGATTATCATTGTACTCTTGAGTTTAACTAAATTTTGTTTTGTCTCTGTCAATCCGGTTCTAGGGTTGTTGAGATGCAAGAAATCCTTGATCAACAGATTGCAGAGGAAGCAGCTGAAGCTGAGGGGGATGGTGCAATGGAATCAATTGCAAATCCACGAAAGACTGCCAGGTAACTTACATTTTCATACGGATAAAATAACTTCCACTATTTAGAATTGGTTTACCATTATATGCATTATATCTTCCATTATTGTATTAATATGCACAAAAGAAGGGGGTTTGAATTGTGTGGTGGACATTTTCAGCTTTTTAAGACAACAGATAACACCACAATTCTAACCAGCAAAAACAGTTTGCAAGAACAAAACAGTTAGCTAGCTTGACAATTAATGAGTGATTTTTTTCCCAGCTAGCTGACAAGCACACAAGCATGGATGCAAAATGGTTTTTCATGCTCACGTAGAACATTCATGAAGATATTTCCCCTCTCTGACCACCAATGAATCATTGATTAACCCTTTCTAACATACAGAAAGGGAGAAATGTCACGATAATGTAAAATGGAAGAAAGTTACCCTCTCACTGGATAGGTTTTGTAGTTAACCACAATCTAACAACAAAACCATGTGTAGAATATATTAATAGATATTATTATAACTATTGTGAGAGGAATTATAGGAAAAGTAGAAACTAACCAGAGAGTATATCTCGACTCTGTTATAACAGAATCATACCTATGTAACCTATATATACTGATCTCCTATTCAATAATAAGCATCGAAGTATTCTCCAAATCCCATTTCGGCTACAGTATGCTTATCATGATAATCAGTGGTTTGATTTTATGAAGTCAGTTTCTATATTTTATTACTTTTAAACTTCATTTAGCTCAAATAGATAGTGACTACTTAAGGCATACATTCTTTTTTGTTTTTTTTAAAAATGTCAGATTTAGTAGTGTGTGAAACCCATCACAAAAGAGATTCATTGACATTCCAAAGATCATTGATGATTTCATACAGACATAATTGGCATCACAATTTCAGCATCCTATGCTTTGGCAGTCAATGCAGAACGGGAACAGAGAAGCCAGAAACCAAAAATTAAAAAACTTCTTTCATTCAAATTCTATATCAAAGCTTGCAACCCTAAGAAATACAAATGCTTTATGTACTCTTAATTCAACCAAGACTAACCTAAATGCAAGTTTTGAGTATATAATTAATGAAGTTGTTAATAAACCCTAAACATGATACAATTTATTAGAAATTAAAAAGGACTATGAAAAAAACTACAAAATGTGCTAATGCTAGTTTGAGGATTAATTATTCAAACAAGGAATTGTATGAAAGCAAGTATTTGAATAATTGCAATTCAATTTCCGGTTTCTTAAATGAACTATCTTGAGACAAGCTAAAAGAGATTCATCGATGCTCTCATATAGATGGTCTAAGCCGTCTTGAGCTTGCTCTAAGTTTCACTTTGATTCCAAAGTGATATTGAAGAAGAACAAGGCACCAAGGAGTCCGGTAGTGGATTAAAAATTGGCTTTGTTATGAGGAAAACTGAAAAGCAAAAAATGTCTGTTGATTCTGACAGGCATCCTCTGCACAAGGAAATTATAGGAAGGAAAATAGTGACTGAGAGAAACTGGAATAGCAAGTCTCTATCCAAACAAAGGATAACACACAACCAACCCATTAAAATCATATCCAGGGTTATCTTTTTCATTGTCAAGTCTTTTAGTTTTATACGTATTCTTTATGATTGTTATATTGAATAATATTCCATTGATTTGCATTTTGGTCAAATTTCTGAGTTATTCCTTGGGTTTTAACATATTGGTTGAGGATCTCAATTTTCTTTCATTGTTGCAACAGATATTGGGTAACAGAAATGCATGTGGATGGCTTTCGCTTTGATCTTGCTTCAATTTTGACCAGATGTAGCAGGTTATACCATATATTGCACTAATATTCAGATATTACTGGACAGTGATGCTTCTTGCTGTTCTTATTTTCCTCTTACTGTTTGTAATCAGTCTCTGGGATAGAGTTAATGTTTTTGGTGCTTCAATAGACGCTGAAAAGATAGACAAGGAAGAGCTGAAAACAGGAACCCCTCTTAGCAGCCCCCCATTGATTGACCTGATAAGCAATGATCCAATACTTCGCAGAGTGAAGGTTTTCTTAATTATTCTATCATCCAGTTGCAAGGCTTGATTTATAATCATTCAAAAGACAAATACTTTACCATGATGAGAATCCGCTTTTCTAATAATTTACATGTCATTGAAGCAATCCATGTAATGGGCAAATCTTTTTTAAATAGGGATTTTTTTTTTTGGGGGTGGAGGGAGGAAGCGGAATCTTGGTAGTAAATAAAATTGTTAGGATTGTTGTTTGCCTATCATAGAATGCCAAGTGGACAACCTGTTGATGAATTATAGTAGTGGATGTCACAAATAATACAGTTAGCCTATTTAGTTCTAGTATATTTAAATTCAATACTTGGAAGGAGGTAAGCAAAACTATTTTGGTGAAGACACTTGTTAGCTCATCACCTTTTGAAGTTGGGAGAGTTACAATTAAGAGACGCAGTGTAACACTGCTCCCAGATTGAATCCTTTGGTATATGGCAAGGGAACCATGACATGCCCTAATATATGATTTTATTATTTTCTTATTTAAATGTTTTGATTGGTCAGTTATATATCCCATTTATTTATATTAATGTTTCACTGATTTTTACCAACTAACTTATATGCACACACTCAAACATTGTCAAACAAGGAAACTGATGTTCCTTTTTTTTTTTTTTTTGAGCAAAAGGAAACTGATGTTCCTAATTTCATCTTTGTAGCTTATAGCTGAAGCCTGGGATACTGGTGGCCTGTACCAAGTTGGTACATTCCCTCACTGGGGTATTTGGTCAGAATGGAATGGGAAGGTAATCTATTGACTGTGCCTAAAATGTCACGTAACTTTTGTGAACCCTGGTACTGTCTTACAAATACATATTCTTTTCCCTTTTTTTACCATCATACTATGGGATTAGTGGTCTCAATGGATTTAATTGTAATCATCGTCATCCTCCATATGCAAGTTAAATGCTAAATTTTAACCAATTTTTGTGGGATTCTTACCTCTATCCAAAGTGATTATATGTGTTTAAATAATCCTCTAACTATGGTATTTATTTTATTTTTTTGCAATATCGGTATTTCTCTTTGCTATAACATTACTTGCCAAACTTCTAAATCAAGTCATGATCAACACTATTAACATTGACATATATTTGTCATGTGCAGTTCAGGGACACAGTGCGCCAATTTATCAAAGGTACAGATGGCTTTGCTGGAAAATTTGCAGAATGCCTTTGTGGGAGTCCTAATTTATATCAGGTCAATGATTTCTCATTATTTGATTTGATTTTGGTTGTTGTTATCCAGGTGACCTTAATATTAATGCAGTTCTCTATTTCATAATTTGTGCTTTCATATGTTAAATGTAATTGTATTTTGGCTCAGGGAGGTGGAAGAAAACCATGGAACAGTATCAACTTTATAAGTGCTCATGATGGGTTCACTTTAGCTGACTTGGTGACCTATAACAACAAGCATAACTTGCCCAATGGAGAAAACAATAATGATGGCGAAAATCATAACAATAGCTGGAATTGTGGGCAGGTAGATGTTAAGAGGCACTCTCTGGTTTGTATTAAACAAACCCTATTGTGTTTCTGCTTTCCTCTCATGCTTGATGGTTCATTGTTTCACTGACCTGAATATTTTTAAATTATGATCTTAATATCACTATCTGAAGCACCGGTTATGTTATGTTATGTGTTTTTCTTTTTTTTGCATGAAACTACATTGTTTATGTTACTGATCATACTTGATAAATGCTTGCATATTGCAATCAGTTATTATAAATTTTTGGTCGTACTGAAATTTTGTTGATATGGACATTCATTATAAAATTGTGATAGATGATTGTAAAATCAATCTATGTCATTAGGGTTTGGAATAAATTTAGGAAAGAGGAGAGGGGATTAGAGAATTAGAGAGAATCGGAGAGTAGATAGAAACAGAGAAACATACGCAACTGAATATTTTTATTAATCATCAAGTCACAAAAACTGAACTAAATTACATGGTGAGGCTATTCTATTTATAGATATAAGATAGGCTGTCAAATAACTGAATAATATCATATCTAAAACTAAAACTAAATAATAATCATATCTAAAACTAAAAACAAATAATAATATCTAATATCCAATCTTAAATAATATCTATTCAAAATACTAAATACTCCATCCGTTTCTATTTATAAGACCCTCTTGGAGAATCTTAAGAAAGTTAATTACATTACTTAATAATATCATATATTGTGTTTTATTACATTATATAGTAGTTCATAAGTC
>JBAGKO010000010.1:36036882-36048473 GCA_037177275.1 Acacia concinna
CTAAATAATATCTATTTTAAATCCCAAATAATATCTAATTGAAATACTAAATATTATCTAATCCTAATTATTTATTCGAATTATTTTCATTGGAGTCAGGCTAATTGACCATGACAACGTTCTTCCTTCTGATTCATCATTATGCTTTTTTTATATATGATGCAGGTTAAGTTTACTGATTCAGAAGCATTAAGTACAACAACAAACACAAGCTTTATCCCACTAGGTGGAAGTGGCATTGAATACATAACAAAGAAAACCATTCCTACCCATTATCTTCACGTAGTTTACTATATAATTGCTGAATCTATCATGTCTTCAATCGGTTTTAGCTAAGCTGATACCCGTAGGTTTAAAGAATTTCTTAATACTGAAATGATATCCTTCTTTTATCAATATCCTAATTGGTACTTCTGTGTGTACAATTCATGCTTCTTCAAGGACGTATCTTCTTCAGATTTTTGGCAGGATAATGTATGTAAACAGATGGAATGAGGGTGTATCGCTGGTTTACATTGTTAGACTTCAGTGTTTATTTTTGGTTACTTGTTTATGTTAAAAGTTTATTTTCGTATATTCTGATTTGAGAATTTATTTTCTACTAGATGTATGTTAATTCTTCTCTTCCTTATAAAAATTATTTTTTTTATTTAAAAAAATGCAGGAGGGAGAATTTGCCAATGCTTCAGTGAAGAAATTAAGAAAGAGACAAATGCGCAATTTCTTCCTTTCGCTTATGGTTTCCCAGGTTTGACTACTTTAAACAACTCATGGTGCACCTGTAATTAATTTTTTTAATTATATGTACTTTAATTCTTACGTTGGGTTTTTAATTTTTGTTAAACCGTCTAACTTATCACTACTTGCCCTCATTTAAAATGAGAGGGCCAACATTTTTATGCTCTTGAATCACAATTATTATTTACTGACATCGAAAAAAAATTGGCAGGGAGTTCCGTTGATATATATGGGCGATGAATATGGCCACACCAAAGCGGGGAACAACAATACATATTGTCATGATAACTATGTGATTCTCTGTCTACTAGAAAACTGCAAATTTAGCCATATACTATTTCTATTGGTTTATTTTCAACCTTTTTGCAGCTTAATTACTTCCGATGGGATAAAAAGGAAGAATCCTCATCAGACTTTTTCAGATTTTGCCAACTTATTACCAAGTTCCGAAAGTAAGAGTCTTTTAATGTCATTTTGGAGTCTTTCTTCTCATTTTCTGACTTGGTGATCCTTCAGGGAATGTGAGTCGCTGGGCTTAGAAGAATTCCCTACATCAGAGAGGCTGCAATGGCACGGTCATTTTCCTGGAATACCTGACTGGTCTGAAACTAGCCGCTTTGTAGCTTTTACCATGGTATGATTCTGTTTTTGCTCATACCCTATGTTGACAAATCTTTTGCTTTATTATTGCATTGTACTTGGCTCTTAGTTGTGAGGTTTAAATTTATTTGACCATCAAGTTCTGCATTTTAATGTATACCACCAAAGTTCCAGGCTTGGAACATGTTTATCCTCCGTGAATGTCTGACTTGTGTCCTTTTTTGGTATAAACTTGTACCCAGATTGACTCCGCGAAGGGAGAAATTTACATTGCTTTCAATACGAGTCATTTACCGGTGACAATTAGCTTGCCCGAGCGTCCTGGATACAGATGGGAGCCCCTTGTAGACACCAGCAAGCCTTCACCTTATGACTTTATCGCAGCAGACCTACCTCACAGTCACAGAGACATTGCAGTGCAACAGTATGCGCAATTCCTTGATGCTAATCTCTATCCAATGTTGAGTTACTCTTCTATTGTCCTTCTACTTACTCCTGATCCCAATCCTTAATTTGGAAAATTTTGTTGCCTCCAAGACGCATTTCTGCTTTATAAACAATATTTTTCTGTATAGCGGAACGATGTTTTCGTGATCTATCTAATGGCTAGTCTTTTCTGTTGTCCACATCAATTTAAAATCTGACTCAATGAACAAGTTGACATCTATTACGGAATTTGAGTTTGTTAAGTATAGGCGATTGATGTAAATATGTCCTTGTGTAACAAATTTGAGGCAAAAGATGTCTAGGAAAAGCTGAAATTGTGGTGACCTACTTGTGATCTTGTTTGGAGTTGTTTATCATAAACACATTCACATAAATCAAGACAAAACTGCACCATAAATGGCGATGGAAAAACTGCTTTTGAAGGTTCTTTGTTTGCTTTCATAGTCTTATATTTGAAGGGTATGTTTGAGAGTTTATGATCAAATGGAATGGGGCAGTCTATTCCATTACATTCTAAAAAGAACTCTCAAAACACAACCTAAGGTTTCTGGTCGTTTGTTGAGCAACGATGAAAATGTTAGATTTCAAATGAAAATACAAACATCGGTTATAATTTATAAAGGCTGTTTATAGCGTATAAAATAAAAGGTAAAAGGGCAAATTTAACAAAGTTTTAGCAAAGGGGAGGAGCTATTGAAAGTGGAAAGAAATAAATAGTATGTATGGGGGAGGAGCAGTAGTTGAATCTGTTAATGACAATCACATGCCTACTCCCTCATTGCCCCACCATAGCAAAATCACTGAAGAAAACCCAAAATACCAGACATTGTAGGAATAGATTCAATGTTGGAGGAACAAAGTGAAGAGGAAGAGTGAAGCTTCTATTTTGAAATGCTTCTCTGTGGAGACTAGTTAGATCCCTTCCCATATCTATTTCGTTTTCTAGAGCAAATTGAGGTGTGCATGGCGTCAGGATGAGGCCACACGAATCGGAACTTAGAGATCCTCGCTATGGTGTCTCAACAACTTGTCAACTTTGTCGGCTTCATCCGCATGGACGGATTAAGCTTGGATGTGGCATTGTGGATGGTCCAGTGTAGTTGTAATGTTTGAACCTTTAAGGTTCGTTTCTCTTCTAATTCCTCTATTTCTCAATTATAATGTTTTGTTCAGTGATTTTCTTCCGAGTGTGGAGGTAGAAGTGAAAGTGGGTGATAATAGAGAGGAGAGACACAAGGGTTGATGATGATGATGAAGAGAGAAGGTGAATGTATGAAGTTGTGTGAGGTCCACAGTGAGAGAAAGAAACAGGCGTATATTCATGTATATTTTTGCACTAAAAAAAGATTATAGTGCTAGATGCCCCATACTCAAAACTATATTATTATATTTGCCCCAATAAAATAAATCTAGAGTAGCAATGCTACTATCAAATAACCGGGACTTGGTGCCTTTGGCTCGTAACGTCTAGAATGCATCGTGTTGTAACACAGCTGGTTCTGCTGGGCAATTTTTACAATAATTTTAACTGCTCATATTTGAAAATATCATATTACATTCGAAACTTGTACTAGCCATTTCTGTGTTTGAACTTCAAAATGGACAAACTCTGGTTGGGGTCCATCCCCATATGTTGACAGCAAAAATTAAAAAAAAAATTTAAAAAAAAGACAAATTCTACAGAAATGGGAGCAGCTATACCACCATGGAAGCTACTAATAAATAAAATGAAAAAACATGATGGCTTCCCTATATTCTAGTGAGGACCTCTTCCTGCAGTATCCTCCTCCAAAAAGATCATTCCTCCTGTCCATAGGACACCAACTGTAATAAAGACAAGCCAAAGGGCAGCACCAAACTAAGTTGCAACTTGTTTATATATACAGCTAGTCTCCGGAAACATATTTTTTCTCTTCGTAGTATTTCTTCTCGCTTGTAGCCTTCTTAGCATTACGTTTCTGCAGCACAAACAAAAGTTGAAGCAGAAAATATTTGACGTTGGTATCACGCGTCAAGTATATCATAGATACGAATATGTGAATGTGGCTTCAATATTGAGAAAGCAAATAAAATTAAAATTGCCTTGTAAGCTTCATGATTGGCCATTATCCTTTGGGCCACAGAAGTGGTGGTTACTTCCTTTGGACTATCAAGTAACCGGAATATTCCCTTCATCTTTGGTACCATGTATGGATCAATATCACACTGCACGGCCACATTTTTATTAGCATGTCAAATGGAAATCGGTATTATATCACGTGAGCTTAAAAACGATGAATGAGCTTACATTTTGTGACTTCTCTGCCACTGTGCCATGAACAACAAGGGAGATATTGAAAGTTGTAATCTGCGTCGGAAAAAAATGTACACCTCGTTATACAGAAATATATAAATCATATAAAAATAAAATAAAGGTTATCCTTGCTAGCTGAAATATCAAAGCAAGCAAGAGAAAGACAAATATTATTAGCTTCAACGGCGACACAACAAAACAGGGAATATCATGTATCCAACTTCCAAGTCCTCAATCATAATCTGATGGTAAGAAACGAGAGAGAGGAACTATTCGTTTGCTCGCAAAGGTTTGACCCATCATAACACAACTTATCAAGACGAAACCTTTCCTCCCTCCCTCTTGAGTTGCATATTCATATTTATCCATAAAATCTCATATAGCAGTCATATTGAAATTAACTAATAGCTTAAGTGTACAGAAAGCCAGTTTCCGTACACGCTCCAGGAATAATTCCTAATAAGATATTTCCACAATGATACAATGAAAACTCATTCAATGTGTTTCAGAAAATGTGATATCAGGAACCTACCATATCACTTGTAATTTCCCAAGGTGCACCAATAATGACTTCATCTACATAACGACAAGCCAGCACACTGAGACTACGTTCATGTAATTGCATAATTGGATAGTGGTTCCCCCGATGTTCACTACAGGAAAGTTGTTAATGTCTAATCTACCTTTCATGCTAAAACCAAAATAAAGCCAATCAAGTCAAGTTTTGCATGATAAAAAACTGAATACCTCACTGTCTCATCAGTGTGGACACCAACTAGAAGAAAATCTCCAAGTTCCCGAGCCCTCTTAAGAATCTGAAAGCAAATAAAATAATGATTAGAGAACCAAATAATATATACTATATAGTAGTAGTTACATCAAATTTAAGTTCTAACATAATTTTATATTCTGATAAATTTAGTTTTTGACCGCATTTCTTTACCTCAACATGCCCTGCATGGAAGAGATCAAATGCCCCATCAATGTAAACAATACGAGCGTTTGGTCCAGGCCCCTATAATAAGATAAGGAAGAATGAGTCAATAATTATTTTTTTACGGGGAAATACCCTCAAAGCTATAATATAAGTGGACAGAGCTCTTGAAAATTTCAAAAAGTTTACAAACCAAAAGGTCCAAAATATTATATATATATATATATATATATATATCCATTCACATAAAAATTACATCATATTCCGTATATATATCTTAAATCAATTGATATACCTCTGACTATATTGATAGACACAAAAATATTCATTGAAGCTTTATTCCACAACAAATTCTGTGGTGATATGCATTAGCTGTTTTTCTAATATAATCTAACTAAGTATCATTTGAGAATCAAGCAAGAATCTGTCTTTGATAGAAATTAAAATTTTTCCCAATTCTCCAAGTCTTAAAGTTAAAAAAGAAGTAAAAAGTCCCTCAATGGAAGAAAGAAACATATTGTAATTTTGGTCTATCCATTCAAGATCAGACACAGTATTGAATGGAAAGAAGAGTACTATAATACAAAGACCTACCCATGGGAAAAACAGTAACAACATTGTAAAGAACGTCAAGCCCAAAATGTAAATATTTGACATTTCTTAGATTAGACCAGTCCACATATGTATAGCATAATAGCTAGGTTTACAATGTCATAAAAAGGAACAGTGGAAAATATAGCAAGAGACTAAAATTCATTGAAATATAACGAGTGAGTAGTAGAGCTACAGACTAACACTGTTAGGCCACACAAGCAACATATACCTTGCCATTTGAAAACTGGACAATGCGTCGGGAAGTAGGTAAGAAATGGGCTAAGTGAGCACCCTTCGACTGACTTCCTTCTTCAGGCCTTGCATCAGTGCCATTATAATCTTTACAAACTTTTGTATCTCCTAGAGAAGAAAGTATTCGGCCTGCGATCAGACAGTATTAGCAGAAATACATATGATGTGTGCAAATATAATCTGCTGAAATTAGCAGGGAACAAGAGAATCACGCCAATTAACATCCTCTACAAGTTTGAGAGAGCCTTAGATAACCTTTTGAGCTTAAATAACCTAACTGCCACACTTGCATGTGTGCACAGATACAAATGTACAGATTTTTTCCCCTTCTCCGCTCTCCCAAAGAACAAAGTCTTAATTTATTTATCAGGAACCCAATAGAAATAATCATGATTTGCTGAATGTCTGACATCTAACATATACAGATAAACAAACTCAGTACCTACGATATCTGTGCTGGAAACTCCTTCAGTGCGTTTAATTTGTTTGTAGCGGCCAGCTTGCTTTGCCACAGCATAAGCATCTGTTCCATCTGGAAGCAAGCAAGGATCATCACCGTGTATGATGTAGTCTACTTTGTACTCATGAAAGAGACGATTCATGAATTGTCCGGTAATTGCATAGGGTGCATCAGTTATGACTTCATCCACCCACTTCAATCCACTCACAAGGGCCAGCCTGAAAGGTTAAATACATTTGTAAATTATTGGGCACTTCCATATTGCAGATTTTAAGTTCCCTAGTATATCCTGTACATTTAATAAGGCTACAATAACAACTTTCAGGGAGTGGTAATATAATGTTCCCCTAAAATTCAGTTGTCTTTTACAAGCTTGATTAGCACTAATGACTTCGACGCTTCTTCATGAAGCTATACAATGGAATTAAAGTAGACATTACTAGTGCAAATTGATGGATTCAAAATCTTAAAGAACTTACAAGTTACAACAGCCAAATCTTATCCTCAATCATGCATAATATATGGGCGGGTAGCAGCTACAAGTGAAACAATTACCTAAATAATTTTGCATATTTCAGAGACCCCAAATTGGAAAGCAATTCGGGTAGCTTGTAAATAAAAAGTATGCCCATAAAAACAAACAACAAACAAAAGAAAAATAAAAGATGATGTAAACATCGATTTTTATAATTAAACTCATTGGTGATTTTGCCTAAAAGCAGAGGAAAGAACAAGGGGATGTAGATGAAAAAGGATCACCGAACAGGGTACAAAAAGCTAAAGTTTGCATTAACATTAATAAAACGATACCTCTCCTCCATAGACAAAACAGGCGGACCTTTATTGGTCAAAATCTCCTCGTCACTAACAAGGCCCACAATTAATTCATCCCCAAGAGCTTTTGCTTGTCTGAGGGCATTAGCATGGCCATAATGAATCAGATCAAAACACCCATCCATATAAACTCGAACGCGCCTCTTACCACCTCTCTTTTTGCGGAAAACTCCCAGCCCAGACCAGGAGTATGGCAAAGAAGGAACCCCAATCCCTCCAAAATAACTAGATGACAGTCCTAGCAAGGCAGCTGTGAGCATCAGACCACCCACTAAATGCGGGCTGTAGGACACCCCGTCCCAAATCCAACTGTTACCTTCATAATCCATGATTGTCTCTATCTCTATCGCCAATCGGGCGCACCTCAGAAACCAAAATCGATTTGTGGGAGGAGACACAGAGGACGGACCTGCGAAGAAGCTATCATGATGAAGAAACAAAAAATAAAAACACAGAGAGAATTCTAATTGATTTGAGAATATCAGCCTTCACGAGGAAGATTGACGAAGAAGGCGCTTACGGAAATCCTTCCCGGCTCCCGAGAGACACAATTCGAAGTAAAATGTTGATGGAAGTCATATATATATCAAATAACAAAAAATGAGACTTCAGATCAAGGAATTCTGAATCTAACTCATACAGTCAGAAAATTCCTGAGACAAATCTTCCTAACAGAGAGCAAGTATATTTGGAAGCACAAATAAAAATCATAAAAGAAAACCCACCTCAAATCTACAATAAAAATTGATAGATGTCACGAGGAAACGAAGAGGGGTGGAAAAAAAAAAAAGCAACTTTGAGGAAGACAAACAAGTTTATGGCTGGGTATGGAGAAACAAATAAAGGGAGAAAACTCAGGCAGGGATCAAGAACGAGATAGAGGTTTCATGCTTTAGGCATTGGGCATGCGCCCTGAAAAGGATCGAATCCTTACCTTTTCCCTTTCCGTTTGTCTGTGCTCCCTCTTTCTCCGTTGGATTCCGATGGAAGAAATGTCTTCACAGGCTTGGAGAGGAAGAGCGGGACTTAAATAGATGCTACTTTGTGTTTGTGGAAAAAAAAAAACTCGATGCTACTTTGTTGGACCAAAATAAATATATGCTCCTTTTTTTTTTTCCAAATTGACTTGATTAATTAGTGGTAATATTTTTATTGAACAGAAAATAGCATAAGTATCTTACTCAAAAAAAAAAAACGGCCTAAATATAACGGTAAATATCTTTTGCTGATTTTATACTATATATATGTAATGTGTGTGTATGTGTATTGCCGACGATTTTATATTGTCATTGCCGACTTGATTCGATTTTTTAAATTTTACAGGGCTAAGGGTTATGCCACTGTGTGAAATAGTAACTCTTAGTGTTAGAATTTTCTTTTGTTTTTATTATTATTTTGATGTAGTATTTTCTTAAGAAAATTCTAAAAAAAAAAGACAAATGAAATAGGAAAATCTCAATTCAGTATAGCAAAAATAGAAAATTCTAAATCAGTTTTTTTATACTTTTTTTTGAGTAATTATGAAAATTTTATTAAATTTTTCACAGCAACAGTATCGTAATTCACAACACGAATATCTAAATTAAACTATGTATTTACATTGTGAGTCGTTTGTGTTGATGTTGTTAATTTAGATATTCGTATTATGAGTTATGATACTGGTGTTATAAAAAATTCAGTGGCATTTTCGTAATTACCTAAAAAATACAAAAAAGACTTATTTAAGATTTTCTGATTTCGCTGTACTGAATTAGGATTTCCCTATTTCACTTGTATTTTTTTTGGAATTCTCCCTATTTCTTTCTCTGATAATCATGGAAGATATCTCTCTGTGTTTTTTTTTTTTTTGACATTATCATAAACATTGGTAATAAACATTCTTATCTCAAAAATATTTAAGAAAATTGCGTTGAAGTGCCGAACAAGAGAATTTACATTAAAGAAATCCTGTGAAATCACATAATTATAGTAAGTCTCAATAATAACCCCATAAACTACCATAGGGTTATCATTAACAATATCATGAATGTTATTAACAACTTTACGGGACTTCAATGTAACCACATGATTCTATAGAATCTCTTTAATATAAATTCCTTATTCAGACCTCAATGTAATTTTTCTAAATATGTTTTATACGATAATGGTGTAGCGACATAGAAGTAGAGATAGAAAGATGTCAAACATAGATACGTATTATAAACGTATTATCAAGTCAAAAAAAAAACATACACACGTATTAGGCCTAACATTCATAAACGTCACTTGGTCATTATTTTATTCATTTTTTATACAGCCCAAATTCGTGGGCAAGTACTGCCCATAAAAAAAATTGTGGGCAAGTTTCCCAAATGCACCTACGTGTACCATAATATTACATGTGACCCAAGCCCAAATTCCAACTTAATTAAGACTAAATAATAATATTATACCAATATTAAGTGTATGCCAATATTACAAATCACCCCATCAATACAGAAGTTAGCGCAAATTGGTATACATCTGTATCACACTCATCTGTTCCTAAGTTCGATCCCAAAGAATAGAAGGTGTAGAGAATTTATGTTGGGAGCTCTCTCCCCTGGGGAACCTCAAATAGGTGGTTACCTTTCGAACCTATTCGATTGGGAGCGCCTAGACTAGTTGGTTCACAGGTTCATCGAATCTGAGAGCTCAGATTACGGCCAGATACCAGGACTCAGTGGGTTCGTGGACCAAAGGTCCACCATAAAAAAAAGTATATATAAGTTCTATTCGGTGCAGTCAATTCCAAAAATTCGGCTCCAATGCAGTTACAAACCCAAATCATTGTTCATTGAAGCTAAAATTAAAGGTATTTCATAAAATCCCTTATTCACATAGGGCTCAACCCTGTGAATCGGCTTACATCTTTTAAACGATTCTTGTAATATCCACTTGTGGGGTCCCCACTAGCTCCTAGCTATACCCATATTTATCTTTTGGTTCCATTCCCCCTTTATGTAAGTACTGTTTGAGTAGGATTTCATTATATGATAAATAAGAAAAATAATTTGGGTCACCAATAACAAGGAAACTTGAACAAGAGAAAAGTAGATAAGAGCAGTAGATTAGAGCAATCTAAGTATGAGTGTGAATATAATGACTTTAGGAAATCTGGAGTATAAGTGTGACACCTTACGTATAGACAATCTTTAAGTCACTTAACGTTCATAAGAGTTGTGCTATAACGCGGATAACGTAGAAACTAAAATTTTTGTTTCCGATGGTACTAATCATTTCCAAACATATTTATGGTCATACGTTGGTAATTCGTAACTAAACGTAGAAATTCCAACTCTTATATACTACCCATCAAAACAAAACTTAACATATAGTCTAATATCACGTCAAATTACATAATACAAATAAGTCACATAATTCATTTAATTACAAATTTCATCAATTTCCTCAACTTACATATAGTAAGCAAACTGGTCTTCATCCTTAGACGTCTTTTCCATTCCTCCTTGAAGATTCCGACCCTTGTTCATGGTTATTATTGGGGGGGTGAGATTCTTGTGAATCTCAATAGCAAGTTAACACAATACTATTATCAAACAAGCATGCAACTATGTGATAAGCATAAAACTAACATGGGAGCTTACATGCTTTGTATGCCCTATGGTAGCATAATCTTAATGCACCTAAGAAAAAAACATAAGCTATAGCATTTACATGTTAAGCGTGCAACGTAACATAGTTATCGTTTTCATGACAACAAACAAAGCAAGACATAAGCTCAAACATACATGCGCATCATCACAGAAAAGTGCAAGCAAGTATTGACAATAGAAATAATGTAACTTTACTACTTTGCACCTTAGTCTTAACCTTCTCCTTTGGCTTTTCAAATTCCTGCCTTCTAAGGGTCTCTTCCACAAATATCAAACCCTAATGAAGACAATAAGGTAGAAACAACCATTTAGAACATTCATAAATCCTTAACTTGACTTTCTGGGATTTTCACTGATTCTGGCCCTATCTTCCAAAAATCACATCTTCTATTATAGACATCCATTTGCTATGATCTTGGACTCATTTTAAACCTTAGAATGTTTACTACATACCCAAAAAATTTCCTAAGAAACGAAATTGGTTTGTTCTGTCAAAACATTACATGAAGTTCTACTATCAGACTTTTTTCCTGACAGACTGATGCAACTTGTAAAAACCACAACTAAATCCAAAAAATTACAAACTACCTAGTTCCAAGCCCATTATCAACTTTCATATGTTTATTACATTCTACTAAAATTTCATGGTCATCCATGGTCATTTGAATATAGTTTTGAATGTATCATTTTCAGCAGACAGAACACACATTCCAAAATATATCCTGAAATTAAAAAAAATCATATCACAACATAAAAAATTCCAAATGACCTAGGTCTAAGCTTATTTTAAATCTTTATATGTCT
>JBAGKO010000010.1:36049664-36075593 GCA_037177275.1 Acacia concinna
AATAGTATTTGGTATGAAGCACCTTTCACACCATGCTTCTACTCCTAGTATGATCTCTACAGTTCCCTTCATGTATTTCCCAGAGTACGAACTTGCCTCTTACGATCCAATGCATCTAAGTAGGGGACCCACGTAGGATCTTTTATAGAGCTTGTTACTCAGGATACAGAATCTGGTGGCTCAGATCT
The DNA here is from genome assembly GCA_037177275.1 of Acacia concinna. Classification (NCBI taxonomy): domain Eukaryota; kingdom Viridiplantae; phylum Streptophyta; class Magnoliopsida; order Fabales; family Fabaceae; genus Acacia; species Acacia concinna. The sequence continues at coordinate 36,049,853 of JBAGKO010000010.1, forward strand.
TAACCCTAAATACTTCATTCCTATCATTGGGGAGGATGCCTTCTTGCAAGTAAGTAGACAAAGGTGTCCTCCAATCCCAAGTCAAGTGAGTAGAGTAGATCATACATGGTTTTTGGTAGGTCATTGGGAATTGTAGGTGTATCATAGGGATAGACTCTATCTCACATATTGATATAGAGGACCTTAGCCCAACTAGCGTATCCACCTCATGATTTTCTTCGCAATTGATTTGTGTTATATGGAACTTTGCAAAGTTCTTAATAAGTTCTGTAGCCAACTTGTGATAAGCCTGCATTTGGGAATCTTTCACTTAGTAGGTACTATACAGCTGTCTCGCGACGAGTTGCAAATTGCCCTTGACTTTTGGTTCGTCGCTCCTATCTCACGAGCCAACTATAAACCTATAATAAATGCCTCATATTTGACCTCATTGTTAATAGCTTTGAAATTATATCGTACAGATTGGTGTACCATGTCTTTCACAAGGGATTTTATGATTATCCCTAAATGGTTCCTTTTATATTGAACACACCATCTACATATAGAACCCACTTCTCGTCACTATCATGTCTTCCCATACCCAATACTTCTTTGTTGGCTTCTACTAACAACTCAATGGTAAAGTCTACTATGAAGTCAGCTAAAACTTATTATTTAATTGCAGTACGGGGTTGGTAGGTGATATCAAATTCACTTAGTTCTTCTACCCACTGTACTAACCTACCCAAGAGGTTTGGCCTATGGAGTACATTGCGAAGTAGGAAAGATGACACGACTGTTATAGGGTGACATTGGAAGTATGGTTGCAACTTCATGGATGTAGACATGAGAGAGAAGGCTAGTTTATCAAGCTGAGAGTATCGGGTTTCCGCATCAAGCAGGGTTTTACTGGTATAGTATATGTGTGTTTGCATGTCCTAATCTTTCCTCACTAAGACCGCACTAATAGCTTTCATTGAGGAAAACAAATAAACAAATAGGGTTTCACATGGGTTTGACTTAAATAGGAGCGGTAGCCTGGTTAAGTACTACTTCAGCCCCAGCAATGCTGACTTGCACTTGTCTCTCCATTTGAATGTCTTGGTTTTACCCAATGTATCAAAAAAGGAGTTACATTTCTCTGATAACTGAGATAAACGTGTTTAGGGCTGCAACCCTACTTGTGGGGGAAGGAATGTTTAATATAGAACTAATTTGAGTTGGATGGGCATCTATGCCACGTTACAACACCAAATAGCCTATAAACCTTGTAGAGGTCACCCCAAAGGAGCACTTTTCTATATTTAGCTTCATGTTGTACTTGTTGAGGATGTTAAAGGTTTGCTCCAGGCATAATACGTGTTGGTCTGCCCTAAGTGACTTAACTAGCATGTCGTCAATATAAACCTATATCGTCTTCCTTATATGTTGGGAAAATATTTTGTTGACTAGACGTTGGTATGTCACTCCTGCATTCTTTAAACCAAATAGCATCACTTTATAACAATAAATGCCATATTCTGTGATGAACATTGTCCTTTTTTATCGTTTGGATGCATGAAGATCTGGTTGTACCTAGAGAACGCATCCATGAAGTTTAATAGTTTATGACTAAACATGGCATAAACTAACAAACCTATGTGAGAGATAGGGAACATGTATTTCCAGTATGCTTTGTTCATATTTGTGAAATCTATGCACACATGGTGTTTACTGTTTTGTTTTGGGATGACCACGATGTTTGCTAACCAGTCTAGGTACTACACTTCCCTCATTGATATTATATTAATAAGCTTTTAGATCTCCTCATTTATAATGTGATTCATTTCTAATGCGAATTTACGTCATTTTTGCTTAATGAGCTTGAAGGTGGGGTCAACATTGAGTTGGTATGTTACTGTGCTTGGGCAATACCTATCATATCTAATTGCGACCAGGCAAAAATCCATACCTCTCATCATGGGGGACATATCCGCACCTAGGAAAACTTTTTGCCTTAGTTAGTTAGTGTTGAGGGTGACTCCTTCTAGCCTTTCTTTAGTTGGAGTTGGTGGGTGCTGTAATTGGTATGCCACCGTGTCCTTTGAGGGTTTTAGCAAAGCTTGGTAGCATTCTTAGAACACCCCTAGTCTCCCTCGATCTATCTGACCCTTATGGCGTGTAGAACTTGGTAACCTAATAGAGGGTATATGGGACTACTTTTATCTTGTAGATCCACGGTTGCCCTAGTAAGGAATTGTAGAAGGAAGGATAATCCATGATCTAGTACTTGATAAGCACATTCATTCTAGTTGCAAAGGTGAGTGTAATTTCACCAAAGGTACGATCAGGTGCCCCAATTTTGAAGACCAAAACTAACGAGGCTCAGACTATCTGCGACTCCACTCCCATCTCTTAGATCATACCTATATACATAATGTCCATGGAGCTCCCTGGATCAATTAGTACACATTTAATGTTAAATTTCCTAAGGAAAATGGAGATTACTAAAGTATCATCATAGGGTAATCTAGACGAGATATCTCTTATTTAGTGAAGGTGATTTACTTACATTCTTGGGGCAATTTAGAGGGAACCTTGTGGATGGAGTCTTTGGGCAAAGTTCTGGAATGACGCTTTACAACTGAGTAGGTGTACCCATTGATTTGTGATCCCTCAGTAATGCAATTTATAGTACACGCATTTTGAGGATGATCTTCTGGGGTTAGTGCGATGGCTTGGGATCTTTCCTCTCTCCTGTTGAGACACTAGTTTTAATTATAACAAAACATATGTTGCAAATCTAACTTGGCCTTATGCAGGATCTGATATTGTATTCGAGTGTACTTTAGTACACTAAGTGATATTCAAGCACAAAAACAATTAGAAGAAAAACATATGAAAGTAACAAGTTCATATACCCGAGTATTTCTATACCTTGGTACAAAAAAATGATACTCGAGTACAGTGGCAACAAAAAGGAGAAAAGAGTATGCGAGTAACTAGGAACATGTACCAGAGTACATGTGTACTATGGTAAGAATAGCTTATAGAATTTGTGTACACATAGAAAAGTTTATGGTATGAATGTACTGAAGTAAAGGGATTGCGTACTAGAGTAAGCCAAATACTCCAGTACAAGAATATGATACTCTAGTAAACTTGTTTTGAAACTGATAGAAATCGTAAACTCAAACTCTGAGTTTACAGTACTTTTTCTCTTTGCATATAGGTCTATGTACTGATCTCAGCCTAAAAGTTATGAGATTTCTCTTTTCTCTTCCTTCTATGGCCCTTTACTCATCCTAAATCCCTCATCTAGGGAGCTAAAAATATCATAATTTTACATTTCCTCCCTCTTAAAATAAATTTCACCCTCAAAATTGAAAACATATCTCATAAGAAGAACTCCGAGTAGTTGCTCCTCATCTTATCTTCTATTTCCTAAGTTGCCTCTTCCTATGAAGAACTCTTCCAGATCACCTTGACTAGCGAAATTGTCTTATTTCTTACGATCTACGATCTGCTCTGGTCTCAAATCAAAAGATAAGTTCTCCTTTAACTTTATATCATTATACCGGATGATATATGAGGGATATGGCTAATATTTCTTCAACTGGGAAACATGGAAGGCATTATACAACTAACTTAAACTTGGGGTAAGGTCAACCTATATGTTATTGGATCAACTTTTGAGAGAATATGAAACAGTCCTATATATTTAGGCGTAATATTCTTTACATTTATAGATTGACCGAGTCCTGTAGCTAGATAAGCTTTAAGGAATACATGATCCCCTACCCCAACTCTAGTAGCTTTCTCCTCATATCAACATAACCCTTTTGCTTACTCTGAGTAGCCAAGAGTCTCTGTTAATTACTTTGTTATACTCAGAGGTCCGATCTACTATCTCTGGATCATACAGATTCCTCTCACCGAGTTCTGTCCAACATAAGGGAGATATACTTTTTCTCCCATGCAATGCCATATTAAACCTCTTCCTTTTTCTCTACTGACAGGATAGGTGGAGATTTGATCTAGCCGAAAACCAACTGCCTATAGGAGAAGTCAAGGGGTACTAGTTGATCAATTTGAAGAGACATTCTTCCTCCAACTCATTCTAGGAGTACGCATCCCAGATACGCTATATAACATCCCAGACATTATCCTTCAAATAGGTACTCTTGATGGCTCAACAACTTCTTTAGGCTTAGTCTAGTCTACTACGACTTCAGGTGCTACTGTGCTCAACCGCAAGCCATCCTCAGGAGCTAATTGTGCTCAACCACAAGCCTCTCTATTTCAACCTTAGGAGATAACTACACTTAACCAAAGGTCTCCTCAAGATTCTCTGTGACCCTGGAAACTCTCTCTCTCTATGATCGAGCCATGTTTCCCTCTTTGGAGACTCTAGACCTCCGAACTGAATAGGAGAGATCACGTTTGATGATAGCAAAAGTAAGTTTTTCGCTAGTTATACCATGATCAATTTGTTTACTTCTATTTTTCCCTTATTGGCCTATCATCATAGCACCTATATCCTTATACTTTGGGAGTCCTATGCATAAATTTATATCGTGATGAAGGGTTGAAGTCCTATAATCCCTACTTCCTATTAAATATTCTTTCACACACCCCTTACATTTTGCCTTTTCTCTACCTTCTACTATAAATTTAGTAAAATACTTCCAAACCTCATATGTGGCTCTCTTTCTCCCATTTCTATCTTCCAAATCTTGTGTAGTAGAGATAGGTACTACCCTTACTGGCTGCTATGCTTGTGGTTATGGAGCTCAGTTTTCCACAATAATTTCTTTACAACTTTGTGGATTAACATTAGGTTCGGGTACTTGAACTTCCTTCCCTGCCTTAGCAGCAGCACATGACTCTATCCTTTATATTTACAATATACTACAAAAAGTTTAGCAATGAGCCAATGACACAGAGAATAAGAAGTTGAATAATGATACATAATGAATATAAGATGACACAAAAACTTCAACAATGATACAAATTCCACTAAGTGCCAATAAGACAATAAACTAACAAAAATATGCTATATAGAAAAATTCTTGCTATTACAAATATGTTAACATATTTCATCAATCATCAGTAATAGAATTTTCAAAATATCAAAAAGAAAAGAAAAACCACTTTTGTACATACTTTAAAGTAAACAATCATAGTTAACAAAATTTCAAATGAACATTATCGTATGAGTTATGCCTATTCCACTATATGAAGATTACATAGAAAATTAGAAACTGAGCAATAACCAGACTACCAAAGGTTCCAACTTCTAAGTATATACATTTATTGGATGCCTAATTTAAGAGACTAAGTAATAAAATAATAGATAGGGAAGAGATCAACTAACATAGACTTATAGAGCTTGAGAACCCCATACAACCAAAGAAAAAAGAAGGAGAGGTTTATGGTTTACCTAAAATCTGGAGAAGAAGGGCGAACCACTATGGAGTCAGGACTAGGGAGTGACGAGTCGAGGAAGAGAGCAAGAGAGCTATCGAGGAGTGATGAGCGATGATGTGAGGAAGAAAGTCGATGTGTGGATGAAGGTTGGTTTATCTGTTTCTAGAAGTCTAGTATTAAGACTCTAAAGCAAGAAGAGAGAGCCAACAAGGACTAGAGTTACAAGTCAAGGAAAAGAGGATGATGAATGAATGAAGTCTGCTTACTAAAGCCAACAACAGAGAGCCACTAAGGGTCCAAGACCAATTAGTGAGGAATGAGGAGTTGAGTCATCGTGAAGGAGAAGACGATGAATGGAATTAACAGATCTTCATTTCAATTTCAGGTTAAGTGATCTTCAACCCACAACCCGTGTTACCATCTTAGGCATTTGTAGCACAAGCGATGGTGACAGATGAAGGCGTCAAGATGGATGGGGGCATGTTGTGACACCGCAAGATAGAGATATGAGATTTAGACATTTAGGGTTAGGGTGAGAGCTTAGAGTTTGGACCATGAGAGTGTTGAATGTGAGAGTGGGACTAAGATTGAGAGTCTAGATTGGGGAGAGAAAAATGAAAGAGAGACCTCATTACCTCACATGACTAATGGACATGGATACCTCACAAGTCATACCAGATTTCAGCTCCCTTCCCTCCAGCTGTCTCGCAACATAAGTTTTTTTTAAAAAAAAAAAGTAGGCCAACTCGCTAACCATACCAACTCATGGGTTATGCGATTTGGGCCGCATTTTTTGGGCCCAAAAGACCCTAACCATAACTCTGTCAAAAACTATAGGCTACGGGCTGAACCCGTTTTACTGCCTCTATAAACCCTAAACCTATCCCCAATATAAGATCTCTTCCTCCTTACTCCACATACCCCAAACGCTATACTTACAATCTAGGTCAGGTACTCTTCTTTTCTTGGTTCTTTTACCTATTGCCTATATGTTCTCATTCTATTGTACATTCATGCCTTCCTTCTTTTTTTCACTGTAACATGTCTTGTTTTTTTATCTTTTCAACTCTTACCCATAACTTTTCCCACATCATTTACAGCTTAAACCATATTTGTAATTAAATAAATATACACACATATTTTCTTTTATTTCCTCAAGGTTTGCTATTCAATTAAGAGTTCTCCCTTCTTTCTGCACACACTCATTTATTGTACTATCCATCACCATTCTTCTATTTTCTTGAATGCTTTCTTGTCTATTCTGTGGGTATTCCATTTGTTACATTTCTTCATCGTTCTTCACCATTCTCATCTAAGTATATTTTTTTATTAATTTATTTTTGAGTCCTTTCCTTGTGTGTGCTTGTATATCTATATATTCAAACTTATTTCTTATTCTCTCCATCTCACTTGCAAATTTAAAACTTGAGATTTCAATTACACACATACATATTACTCTCAACCACCCCATACATCATATGTTTTCCCCTCTTATGTGTGCATATACTGATATACATATAAACATGTACACACACACACACATAAATTTTCCAAAAAGAGATTCACAGTTGAAACCTTTTTGTCCTTTATATCTTATTGTATTTTTTTTTTTGGGTTTGTTTCTCTCTTCCTCTCTTATGTGTATAATAGTCATAAAGCTTAACTGTGTTTTTCACTGAGCATTACTTCTAAAATATTTTTCTTCCAGTACTTTAGATGTCTCAAAACTAGCCATAAATGTAAATATTTAAATATATTTAAACTTTTAGATTTGAATCTGTTGCTATAAAAAAAATAAGCCAATCCCTATTTTTAAACAACAATATATATATATATATATATGAAATGATTTGTATAACTTATATATATTATTGATTGTTAGATTTAGAATTAAGGTTCTAGAGTAATTTGGGTCATATATTTATAAAGGTATGTTTGTAACTTTGTAAACTCTCATTGAGAGCTTTGGAGAAATTCTTTGATAATTATTTATAGAGGCTAAGAAGGAATAGGTAAATCCGAATGTTATTCCATATACTTGAGAATTGTATATGATCAAATTATGGAAAAAAGGGCTACATTATATGTATATAAGTAAGCATTCTAAATCCTCAAATAAGTAAAGTTATAAGTAAATTTATATATAACTCATTTTATTCCTATAGTAAATATATTAATTATTGTTAATGCTGTTAAGTCCCTAGTTTTAGTTATAACAAAATATATGTTGAAATACTAATTTGATCTTATGCAGGATTTATTTCCAGATTATTTGCTCTAATGATCATTTCTATGTTTTAAGTTTATTGTTTCACAAATATTAGAGTTCAAAATCATAGGATAAGAATTCCATATTCTTATCAATGGCTAAAAGTGAAAGACAAGGGTCCAGATTCTCATCAATTAGCAAATTGATTTTGCAAAGTTGAGAACAACAGCCATATTTTCTACATCTATATAAGGGACTATCAACAAAGCTGCAAAGCATCAATTATTAGTGAATCATCTTCTGTATTGAGCTTATAAAAGTCTTTCATTATATTTCATGTTCTTTGGTGATCATATAATATACTCTGAGAGTGAGTTTCTTCCTAAATTCATAATTTGTAAAAGGTACTCAAGATTGTGGGATTTTGAGTAAGAGTGATTTGATTGCAAGTTGTAAAGGGGAATGAGTATTTGTTGCAGCTGTCAGTCAGGGATTGTATTGAAGTGCCAAGAACCTTTAAGCTTGGATCATAGTGAAAACCATAATGCTTATGGGGACTGGATGTATGTCAAGTGGTTGGACTGAATTAGTACAACTCCTTGGTGTCATTGGTAATATCTTTTATTCATTCATTTATTCTATTTATTCCTTTGATTTTATAAAAGTTTAATTTTACTATATTCACCCAATTTACCCCTCCCCTCTTGAGTAATAAAGTTTGTAGTAACATTGGTATTAGAGCACATGCTTCTTCTTATAATAGGTTTAACCACTTAATAAGGATCCTATAGTAGGCTTTGGAGAAAATATTTTGCCAGATGGAGCATCCATTGCTAGACCACTAGGTTTCAATGGAGAACATTTTTCTTTATGGAAAGCTAAATTTAAAACTTTTGGTGTAGCTTTCAATTATAGTCTTTGGTATATATTTAAGAAAGGAGATATAATACCTATGAAGGATGTCAACAATAAAATGGAGAAAAAGCTATCTTCAAAATTCACAAAAGATGACAAGAAGAATATCACACTCAACAACAAGGTTAGACTTATTCTACAGAGTGCACTAAGTGAAAAGGAATTTCTCTGGATCTGCAATCTAACTACAACAAAAGAGATGGGGGATGCACTAGAGATAGCACATGAAGGTATAGTATCCATAAAAGGAAATAGAATTAATACACTGACTAGTAAATTTGATCTTTTCAGGATGAAGAAAGGAGAAAGTATTGCTGAGTTTCAATATAGATATACTCAAATTGTAAATTAGCTTGCAGCACTTGGAAAAATATATGATCAGAGAGTACAAGTTAGAAATATTCTCAATATACTCACTAGTGATTAGGAAGCAAAAGTAACAACAATAGAAAAAGCTAAACGTGAGTTAATGATTTCTATAGCTGCATTGTTTGGAAGTCTCTAAGAATATGAAGGGGTTATCTTTTACTTTTTGGAGAAGCCTCTGAAGAACAGGCCATATGTATAATGGATTGTTTGGATAAATTTTTCAAGGCACATGGTGAAAAAATTAGCTCCAACAAATCCTCTGTTTTTCCCCCCAAAAGATCCTAAGGGAAAAAAGAGAAGAATACAAAGTATTACACGGATGAAGATCACTACTGAAATTGGGAAGTACCTTGGATTTCCTTTATCTCGAAAGAGGAAACCAAGAGAGACTTTCCAATATACTGTAGATAGAGTTAATTCAAAATTGGCAGTATGGAAGATTAATTGTCTTTCTATGGCGGGAAAAATTACATTGGCAAAAATATGTGATAAGTACAATACCTTTGTATCCCATACAAGTTGCCTAGCTTCCTCAAAGTATATGTCAAGAGGTGGAGAAATTATAGTGCAACTTCATTTGGAATAAATTGCTTTTACCAAAAAATCATAGGGGTCTCGGTTGTAAATGCCTCTCTTCTATGAACCATGCCTTTGGATGCAAAGTGGCTTGGAATCTTATTGCTGGCTCAAATAGTCTTTGGGCTGAGGTTCTTCTGAAAAAATATATGATGTGTAGTGAGCAAAATCTACTTGAAGTTAAACCTGGGAGTTCTCCATTATGGTGCTTTATATGTCATCAAAAAGAGTTTATTGAAGAAGGAATTACTTGGTGAGTCCGAAATGGCAACTCTGTCAATTTCTTTCAAGATATTTGGCCATTAGCTAGGGGAAAGATAAAGGATATGTGAATCAAAGATCTTAATGAAGAAGAAAAGGAGAGCAAAGTCTCATATTGGGTATCTAATGGAAACTGGCATTACACACGTATAGGAACCATTGTGTCAAGTGAAGTTATTCAGATATTAGTAGCCATACTTCCTCCCATACTCGAAGCTAGAGAAGATGTCATGATGTGGAGTGGCTTATCAAATGGCCTATTTTCTATTAAATCGGCTTATTACTTAATAGAGGAACCTCCTGTAAACCCTCAAAACTTTGTCTACAAAATGATATGGAAATGGCAAGGAGCTGAGAGAATTAGGGTCTTTATGTGGATAGCCTCCCATAATAGACTCCTAACAAATGAATTGTGTAGCACATGGTTAGCTAACTCTCCTACATGTCTTTCTTGCAACTTGTATCTAGAAAGCACCATTCACATCCTTCGAGACTGTCATCACGCCAGGAACATGTGGTTGGTTCTTGTTCATCCAAATTACCATACATCCTTCTTTGCTACACCATTACGTGAATGGATTAATCTCAACCTCAAGAAGGAAATTGGAAGGAATGCTAATACTAATTGGAACTTGATTTTTGGTGTTGGTATTTGGAAATTATGGGAATGGAGAAATCAATCCATTTTTTATTATAGTTTAACTAAATCGCATAATCCAGCTGCAATACTTTTAAATTCATGGAAATATTGTGTGTCAAGATAACATGAGACTTTCTCTTGAAATCCCAGCTAAGGAAGCTCTCACATGGCAACTATCGCCTACGGACCGGATAAAAGTTAATGTAGATGGAGCTATGTCATCATCTACAATCAGAGCTAGTTGTGGAGGAATTATAAGAGATTCTAGAGGTATGTGGATTGTTGGCTTCTCAATTGCAATTGGGAGATGTAATGCCCACGAAGCAAAAGAATGGGCATGCTTTAGAGGTCTTCAACTAGCATTGGACTTGGGGTTCATAAAGGTTATTGTATAATTTGATTCCAAAAACCTTGTGAACATGCTTCAAAACCTTACAAGCAACTCGTTACAAAGCCTAGTGGTCTTTAGGATCAAAGGCTTATTGAAGTTCCAATGGGAGACACATATTGTGCATATATCCATGTCTCAAAATCAAGTGGCTGATAAACTTGTAAAGAAGGGTCTCTCTTGTTCTTCCTTCTATGGTTCGTGTCCTGCTCACATGAGGACCTTAGTGCTTAAAGACTGTCTGGGACTTGGCTCCCCTTCTATTTAATTTCTTTTAAATTACGGGCTTAGCCCTCTTTTGTATTTAAAAAAAAAAAAAAAGAAGAAGAAAAAGAAGAAGGAGAAGTCCTATTCTAGTGTTCATGGCACTCGAGCTATAGAAAAAGAAACACTAGACCGGGCCCGGCTCCGCCTGAATACTGGCAGACTGGCAGGGACCAAGTCCAGGGCGACCGGCCATATTACCAGTTCATCAGGTCAAGGGCGAATCTCATCGTCAACGAAGGAAAGAAAAGCAAGGACTGGATTTCAGCGGGTGTATCAATTTTATGGCTCTCTCTATAGCAGTCCGTTGCCCAAGCTCGACCCTTACCTATCCACCCTCGTCTTCTTTTCCCTTCGTTTCACTTCCATTGTCGCCTCCTAAATGTTTCTTATTTTCGCGACCTGTCCTCCGCCCCCTCCGCGTCGACATCCGGGGATCTTACCGCTTCGTGACGGCCGCCTTATCCAGCTCTGATGCTTTCTCCACTTCGGCTGCTGAAGGAGATAAGAAGCTGCTGCTTCAAGTAAACGATTTGAGAGCTAAGATTGTCGAATCTGATGTAGAAATTCTTCATGGGGTCAACCTCACCGTTGGCGAAGGAGAGGTTTGTAATCCCTTTATTTTCAGTTTTTCATTTCTTTCATGTGTAGCTTCCACAAGGGGTTGCCACTGGATTCTCCGTTTGTTTCTTTCCTACTATGATTCAGAGCCTTTGTGAGCGAGTTCGATGATCAGTCTTTGATGCTTCAATTTCTAGGCCTAGGCTTTCGGGTCAGTCTGGTTTTCTGCATCTTCTAATTAACCCATCTAAAAAGAGTGAAAATCAATCTCCTTTTGAACTTGTCTTAGATTTCCATTGAACAATTTTTAATCTTATCCTGTTATGTTATAAGTAGATGAACGTGCCTCTGAGCATATGCTATTCAAGTGGAGCTCCGCGGTTATATTACATCTATTTTGACTTTTGCTTTTGCATTAGTAGGTTCACGCGATCATGGGAAAGAACGGTTCTGGAAAGAGCACTTTTGCGAAGGTCAGTACTTTCTATCTGAATCCCTTGCTTTGAATTTAAGTCTCGAGCTTTTAAGAGGAAAGAAACTGGAGTGCGTATTGTCATGTGTTGCACTTTTACTGGCACTGGGTTTGGTCATTGTGGTGATGCTTACCATTTGATGTGTGAAACATTCATTGTCAACATCATGTAATTTTGTTTTAACCAACAGTCTTGTGCAAGTCATTTCAGTTAGGTGGAGAGTAAGAGTTGTGGTAATCTCTTTTTGCCCATGGAATACAAATGAAATTTGAACTTTCTAATGTGACGGGATTTGGCCAAGCGGAATATTTTTTTTTTGGTAGGTTCTTGTTGGCCATCCAGATTATGAAGTCACTGGAGGCAGTGTACTGTTCAGAGGGGAAAATCTGCTTGACATGGAACCTGAGGAAAGGGCACTTGCTGGCCTTTTTATGAGCTTCCAGTCCCCTGTTGAGATCCCTGGTGTTTCTAATTACGATTTTCTGGTTATGGCTTATAACGCACGACAAAGAAAACTTGGCCAGCCTGAACTCGGTCCACTTGAGGTATATGATGAACCGATTACCAATACACTTTCAATGTATGCTACACCTGAACTATTATCCCTGTGGCCATCATATGGAACTGGCTGATTGCTTTTTTCTTTGACTTGGATTACATCTCAGTATTAATTGACATTTGGGGTTAAGGGGTTCATGCTTCCTACCCCAAGTAGGTTTGAATACTTCAACTTCTCTTTGTCAATGTATGCAGACATGCATAGTTGATTTGGAAAGTACATTCATGGGTCATGACAATTGGCAAACATTGTGTGCACACCCATCTTTGTCAAGAAAACAATGCTACATAATCCAGGAATTTTACTGATGACTTGTTTTGTGGTCATAGATTGACTGCGCATTATAGTGTTGTATATGAAGACTTGCTTTCCAACCTGAGTAATATAGTTGTGTTCTACATCTTGTCACATTCCTGTGAGCTTTATTGGAAATGCTGATTATTAGCTGTATTAGTGTTTTATTTGCTGATTCCTATAGTACTCATTGACATTATTTTAAGATGGTTAAGCATCTGATTATTCATGAGTGGCACTTGTTTATGTGATCAGTTTCTTGTCTATTGCTTATCTTCATCTGTGTTTTTCATATTATGCTGATTGTTGTCCCCTATTAATTACTGAGTTAAATAATTGGCGTCCCATTGACCTTTTTAACAAATTTGTTTTGTAGTTCTTGCCTTACCTAATGGAGAAAGTCAATCTTGTAAACATGAAAGAAGACTTTCTAGACAGAAACGTAAATGAAGGATTTAGTGGTGGTGAACGAAAGCGCAATGAAATTTTGCAGCTAGCGGTACCCTTTTTTTTATAGGCATTGTATTTTTGATTTTCTTTCAGATTTTCACTGGTTTTTTGCCGATGCTATCCTCTGTGATGTAGGTTTTAGGGGCAGACTTGGCTATTTTGGATGAAATAGATTCTGGATTGGATGTTGATGCACTGAGAGATGTAGCAAATGCAGTGAATCAGATTCTGACCACAAAAAATTCTCTGTTGATGATAACTCATTACCGAAGGATTCTGGATCTCCTAAATCCTACACATGTTCACATCATGGTAAGTTGTTGATCTTGAATAATATGTTGAGAGCTTTGGAGTTTGGACTTGAAGGGAATGCCATGAGATGGGATGAGAGCATGTTGCTTATCTCCTTTCATACGATTTGTTTGCATATGGTACTCCCAAAATTACTGGGCTGAGGAGCCTTAAACATATTAGATTTATGTATATCATTCTGACCGCACTACATTTATGGAACACAAGGACTTGAGTAAGAACCTTTATTATTTTATTTTTCTTTTAAAAATTTCAGGACAGGGGAAAGATTGCAAGGACTGGTGACTTATCCATGGTTGAAGTTATTGAGGCAGAGGGATATGAAACAGTATCCGCCTAATTTCATACAACTAGTACTGGTAATGTCTCTCGTGCATGATGTTACGTGTCTTGTTTTGACTTGAATCCACCTCATATTGTAAAGAATCACAATACATTTTTGTTTGACTTGTCTTTTCTAGTTATGATTGGTTGCTAACTTTATAGGGTTTACTCATTTGAAGGGTCATTGTGAACTATGGTTTATCTTTGTTTTTAAATCTTGATATGTTTGCTTTCATATCATGTGCCTGCTCTAAAACTAGAAAACAGAGGATTGCACTGGACTGATTTCCAGGAGCCACATTCACCTACCTTATACTAGAATTTCACTTATGCTATATTTGGATGGAGAGAAAAGTGGGGAGAACTGACGGGGAAATAAATACTTTGTTTGAAATCTTTCATAAATGGAAGAGAAATTTACTATTTTTACGAGTTTTCTCCTTTAATTTTCTTTCCATTTAAATTTTTTTGGCCAACTTACGCCATACATAACATAAATCCTATATTAGGCTATAAACATATAAAAAATGCCCACTATCTAATTCATATCCATATTACAGCCATCCCAATTATCCAATGCAATCCCTATCTCACTCCTTGTCATTCTGGATATTCGTAATAACTTATGCTTGATCCACTTCTTTCATGCTCGTTGTTATGCCAAGAATGTCCTGCTTTTGTTACAGAATCTAGCCATGCAAATATGGTGTCTTTTACCGTCAATGAAATCATCGTTGGTGGACATTTAGCAACCAAATAGTGTTATATATGTATTCTTATGCTCCACAAATTTGATAGATGAATAAATTTTAAGTTGCTTGCAGCCGTATATCTCTTAATAACTGGGTAGACGCCTTCGAAGGTTGAATCTCATCTCATCAATATAAATCTTAATACTACCTCTGCAGATATCCAGCGGAAGTGTACATCAATACAGAGGTTTAAGCTAAGCTGCACTAACTGGGAGTTTGTTTGTGTGCTTTTTGTTTAAGCTAATGTTTTCGTTTCTGCTCAGTGTTAACTATTATCATTGTCCAAGTTTTCTTTGTAATCAAGCGTTTCTGAGCGTCTTTAAGGCGCCGTTTTTCTGGGCCATTATTACCCTTTGAAGTATTTCTTAATGAAGGTGTTTTTTAATAGTCATCGAGGCTCAACGGTCTAGTCTTAATTACATTAATAGATTTTGTGATTTTATGTCTGAAAATATTGAAAAATTTGAATTAATAAATTTCATCACTTAATATTGAAATTTAGTATAAGTATCTTTTCAATAATAATCATTATTTATGATAATTTTATTATGTACATATTTAAAAGATAATAAAATATGCATCAAATACGACAGGTGCATTGGAGGAGAAGGTGAAATGCTTCAACTAGATTTACATTGTGGCAAATAAGCAACAATGGCCCCTTTGGTTCAGAGGCAATGCAATGAAATTAAATGTAATTTGTTTGTCATACCAAAGGAAAGATGATGTACAAGTATGAAAAGGTTTAGTTGTCTGGCAAAACAGAAAAATGGTTTTGTTGGATCACAACGAATATGAGATTAGTTGGTAATAATGTATCATGATGCAAAATCCCCCAATCCACACACACGTATAATGATTAAAGTTATCTATTTAATTTAAAGAGAGAATGATATTAAAAGAATTTTGAAATTGTGAAATTCTAAATTAGAAATTTCCCATGTGAATTGTTTATTTAATCTCGTTATTTCTTTATCGATTATTGATAACAAATTTTATTTGGGATTTTACAATTTCAAATTTTGTTTATTTGTCATTCTCCCTTTTTTCAATATATATATATATATATATATATATATATAATAATCTTGTTGACATATGCAATAAAAAATTAATAGATAAAATTACAACTTGCCCAATATGTATAACAAGAATTTTATTAATTTAAACTGCATATGTTTTAATATGAACTCCATTGTATGCAGCACGAGTAGCCCAAATATTGAAATTATGCACTTCATAATTTCACCATGTTAGGGCTATTATTTTACTAATTTGCATTCTAAACAATTTCCCCCCCTTATCTATTCATCAAAAACAAACGAACGAACAAACGCAACATAAGTATTCAGATTATATATACTTCCTTACTTTTTATCAATTCCCAGAAAACCATGAAACTAGAAAATTATCAAGAGGATGGAGGAGGACGAAATTTTTTAGTTAGCCATCATGTTCAAATATTTGCAGCACCGGAGAAAAAGAAAAGAATTTTTGTTGTTTCTGTGGAAAACCTATATCCAACCAACTGGTAGTTAAGTCGAATGAGAGGAGTTAGCTCTTCACAACATAATAAATTAAAATTTAAACCGTAATAAAAAAATACTCACATTTAGTGTTTGATAATGTTTTAAATAAATTTGCTTTTAGAGGAGGATACATGTGCTTAATAAAATTGGACATATGCTCGGATCATCTCCCATGCCCAAAATTGTGCAGCTGATTTTGAGAGAGAGAAACGTTAAATTGGAAAGAAATTCAAAATTTAAAAAGAAAAATGAATGAAGGAAACAATACTAGTTGGAATGAAGGAAACAATACTAGTTGTAATGAAGATGACAGCAGTAAAGAGAATGGAGAGTGGGCCATTAATAGGGTTTATAGGTGTGCGCTTTGGTTGATTAAAAAATTATAATGACAACCTCTAATATATTTAAAAGTGACTTGTATTTTTATTTATTAATAGTAGTAGTATAATCCTTATTATATTATTGATGCAATCATGATTACAACAATTCTTTTACCAACAGTTTTTAAGCCGTGTGATATGATTAGTGCTATATGTAGCACCCAATCCGGATTCTATCCCGACCTCATGTAATAAAAAAAACATACAATTCTTTTTATATTACATAAATTTAACCAAACATAAATCAAACTTTTACATCAGGATTATAAGTAAATTTCTTGCATTGAATCAAACCAAACAAGCTCTAAATAAAGCAAGCTCCAATGATATTTAAAGAATATATGTTTATTTTTTTTTATGTAAAATCTCAATTTATTTTATTTTTAAAATTTATAAAAAAATCAAATTATCTTATAGATTGCATATTTTAGAGAATTTAATACATATTTGTTACATATAACTAAATTAAACTATCTATTTATCGCTATTGAGCATTCTTAATGTATATATAAAATACTTAAACTATTTTTTAATACTTGTAAATTTATTATTTAACTCCAACATTTAAAATCGGAGGAGATATAGTTAAGATATAGGCAGAAATTATTGTTAGTCCTTTTTTAATACTAGAAACTATTGTTAATCCTTGCTTTTGAAGTTTTGACGTGGTTGGTATTAATTTGATCAGCAACTCCTCCTCATCAATCATTTTCTCCTATATTTTCTTTCTTACAATAATAATAAAACTCATTGGTATTCTTTTTACTTTATTTTGATTATAGAAAATTCTCTTATATATTTAAAATTCATAGTGAAGTCATTCGGAATAAAAAATTATGCCACACAATATTTCATCTGTTTTAGAATCATATTTTCATGTGCAAATTAATATTTTATAATTATGAATAAATTATAACTTAGTCCTTACACTTTAAATCAATATAACTTAATCTTTATAGTTTTGACTCAATTGTAACTCAATTCCTAAATTTTGATATATTGCAACTCAATGCTTGTAATTTAAACCATTTTATAATTTAGTCTCTATGTTATTAAAAATGAAATAATATATATAAAAAAGTAATTGACTTATAAAATGATTAAAACTATAAAAACTAAGTTGACCATCAGTTGGCCTATTCCGGGTGATAGTAAGACATAGCCTCCTCCCCTAAGCTTTCTCAGCCTAGTATGACTAATCCTAAGTGGACTTAGGTAAGATAGGTAGGGTCCATTTAGGTTCAATTTTGAAACATTGGTTAGCGTAGATCGAAACAAAACTCTTCTCACATACTTATCTCAGAATCTGTAAAAGCTATTTTCAAAAATTAATCCAAGCGTATCCATAATCAAAGGACTTATAGCTCACTCAATGAGTTTATTTGCTCTACTTTCATGAGCCTTAAGAAAGGATAGATTTAATATTAGAAAGTGAATCAGAAGCAGAGACAAGCTGAGATAAGCATGCCACTTGCTTCACTAAACACGTGTTAGGAAAAGAGTTATAAGTAGGTCCTAAACCAATCCAAAAAAGAAAGATGAGATAGCTATCTCCAAATCCAGTAGGCCAGATAGGCAATGGGTGGACTAACAATTAAGACAATACTTTCTTCTTTTACGAGCCTTGATAGTTAGTTACAATGAATTAAAGTTCAAGAACTGAGTTAAAATAAATCAAAACTATACATATTGAGTTGTATCAATTCATACTGTAGGGACTTAATTACAATCAAGTTAAAATTATAGGAATCAAATTATTAATTTTGCCTTTTTTTAATTCAACCATTAATAAATATTGATAACTTTTTTTTAGCCAAAATATTTCTCTTTGATATAAGTACTCAATTTTATAATTTCAAATTGATTAAACATATTTATTTAGTAAAATTTTTAAATTTTAAAGATATGTTAACAATAAAAAAATTACTTTTAAAATGCATTCAATTGGTCAATACAATATTTTAATTTTTAGTCTAAATTTATTACTTTTAATATAATACTATGAATATCTTTAACTAGGGCGAGTGTAGATAATTGATGGTAAAGTGGTATAAAACTATAAAATATGAGCAATTTTATCTCAAAAATTGTTATTAAAAGGCAATTTTGCTTTGATATTTTTAAGGGTAATTTTTTCTTAATCATCATCCCAATTGATTTTAACGGTTAGTTGGTTAAATATATTAAGTTTATAATGCACATATCATCCACATTATTTTTGTTGAAATGAAAATTTAGTAACTTACCCTAAAAATTCACTTGTTATCAATTTCCTTTTTTTTTTTTTAAAAAAAATAGATTTAAAACTTTAAAAAAATTTCCACACCAAAAAAATAAAGGGTCATGGTTCATTTTTCTTTTGGAAGTTTTTATCTAGAGGAAATTTTATCTTAAAAGTTTTTTTTGTGAATAATTTTACCTTGAAAGTTTTTAAAATAGAGTAATTTTGCCCCTGTCCATTAACTCTATTATTTTTACTATTAATTGATTAAATATGTTAAACTAATAGTCTACATGTTATTCATGTCATTTTTATAAGGTGCAAATCTGACATGAAAAGTCCATATGTTATCTAATATATTTTTTTAAGTTAGATTTAAGAATTCCGTAGCAAATTTACACCTTAAAACATGTGAATTTTCAACTCAACATATTTAAGTAACTAAATGCCAAAATTAACAGACTTAACTACTATAAACAAAACTACTTTCTTTTAAAAATTTCTAAAATCAAATTGCCCTTTAAAAAAAACTTTATAATAAAATTGACTCTTGCCGCAAACAGAAATAAAAATGTCTTTTAACCCAAAAATAAATGATAGGGTGGCATGTGTACGGCCAACTTCCTCCACTTTACCCTTGCCCTTAACCCAATATAAATATGATTAGGTTTCGACACTTTAGGTTTTAGACCGAAATTGCTCGAAGCGCGTAGGACAGAGGACATATAATGGCGTCAAGGGTTTCCCTGAAAGCGAAAGGCAAGAATTCCAAGAGCTCCAAGGCATCAGAGGAGCGATCGGCATCTCAATGCCTGAAGGAGTGGAGCACTTGGGCTATGAAGAAAGCCAAGGTCGTCACTCACTATGGCTTTATCCCCTTGGTAATCATCATTGGTATGAACTCAGAACCGAAGCCTCATCTCTCACAGCTTCTTAGCCCCGTCTGATCAGATTTTTGTCAGCCGACAATGGGCGACAGCTCTCTTTTTCCAGCCACTGGTCGAATCTCGTTTGAAACTAGTTTCATGTACGTTTCTTTCTGGATTATGTGTGTTCTTGGATATTTTTAGTAGGACAGTAAGAATAATGGATTAATATACATATAGTATTGTCTCCGTGTTTAGTTTATTGGCGTGATTCGTATGACTTTATGTTTCCCATTATTGTTCATCTGGACAGACGATGTGGTACTGGTTTGATACGAGTTGAAGACCGGTACGTTTTGGGATTACATCCGATATCCCAGTTTAATAGCTGTACTATTAGACTTACTTTCACATTCTGTGTGGTGCTGAAGGAAGTTTAGATTTGCCGAGGTCTACCACCCTTTTTTATCCTTTATAGGCAGAGATTACTCTTGGAATTCCCATTTTCTGACCATTTTGTGATGGTCAATTCGAAAATGGGATGGAAAATGGTTTTACTTGGTTTTAAAACAGTAATCTTAACCTGTTCTCTGTTTTTTTACTTGTGAAGCTAAGGAAAACGTTGGCAGATTTCATTTTTCTTTGTCTCGTTTTCTAAATTTTGATACAAACGATCTCAGCTAAGTAGAATAATATAAACATTTTATTATTCCACTATATGCACGCGAAATGATAACTACAACAGTTTAATCAGCTTCTTGTAGGCCAGAGATAGATTGATGCTGCTGGTTGCTTTCAATATATAAGTGAACATTTTAACCATGCTTGACGGACATTATCAGGGGATATTTTCAGCCACTTGCTTCATTTCGGCCCCTAATGACCTGGAAATGAAAAATATATAAAAAGGGTTGGGTATGTATTTGATGCCAAATGCTGAAAGTTTCTTTGTTGATTTTGCTTCTCTAATCGCTGCGGTTAAGTGATTGATATAGGCTTAGTAAGTTTTATTGTTGTAAGTTTTCTCATTCCAAGAGCCAATGTTTATTTCAGCTTGAGTTCGATAACAATTGGAGACTGGTAGTTGATTTTGCTTCTCTAATCACTGCGGTTAAGTGATTGATATAGGCTTAGTAAGTTTCATTGTTGTAAGTTTTCTCCGACCAATACTCCACAAGTTTCTCCCCAATGTTCATTATTTATTGAATATTATGCTTTCTGTTTTTTTTTTTTTTATGTTTTGGGTGGGGGGGGGGGGCTGGGTTGTTTTTAGTGATGCCATCAAGTTCATTGTTGGCGATTTCATTATAAACCTACGTCGTTTTGGGGATGAGGAGCTAAGCTCCTGGATGAGAGCATGTAAGTTGGACCCCTATCATGTTGGTTCCTCCTCTTTTTGTTATGTTTTTTCACACCCGTGTTTATGTAACGGGATGCATTGGTACTGTGCCCAGGCTGTTATCATTTCAATCTATCAGCACCTCTTCCAATTGTGAACTGTTCGTTTCAAGTAAATTGGCCAAGGTGAAATGACTCAAATGAGCACTATTGAAAATTGTCAAAATCACTATTGAAAAGATCTCATTTCTCTGTTTGTATCCTTCGGGGCAAGGGGTAGGTTTAGTGATCTCAAGTCCTTCACTCTTATTATATGTTTGGAGGAGAAAAGTGTTATGCCTTGTGCCGCAAGCCTATTCTAACATAAGGGCATTGTATGGCTAATCCCCTAATTATTTCACTAGGCTTATTAATTTGGGGATTAGGGATTTTAATACTAAATTTATAATTATATAACAAAAAGTGAGGTGAAATGAGAGGAAAATAAATATTAAGTTTGAAAATTTTCATACATAATAAAAAAATTACTATTTTTTTTAGAGTTTACTCCTACTTTTCTTTCCCCTTTAATTTTCTCTTTATCTAAACATATGGTTAAGTTTATATAGGGTAAAAATAAAGACTCTACACTGAATCATCACTTGTCCCCAAATTTTTTTGTTGAACCCCTCATTTAATTTAGAAAAATGAAATGAATGGGAAGGGAAATGCTAACATATTGTGGCATAATCCTCAATAAGTGTACGAGCCATTCGAGCTAACTAATCGGCACATCCAATACCTTCCTTTTATGAGTGTGTAATTTCTAGATCCTAATCTAATTTAATGAGAGACCTCAAACTCTCTTATGTTGTCAGTCAATGTGCATGAAATCCGCTTACCCAGTTGCCACTGTATAACACCCCACAACCAAATATCATGTAGTTCTATTCACCTTGATTTGCACGTGATTAAAATCTAATCCCTATAAGGGACCCACCAACAAGAGTACAGAAGAAGACTAATTAGCTTTTTATAGTTGTTTTATGTTTTTATTTATTAATTTTATTATTTGAATTTTGAAAGAGTCCTTTTTTAGGTTATTAGGATGATTTGATATATCTTTTAGATATTTCAATTTATCTTAATAATTTTTTGATTTGTTAGTATTTTTATTTTTAGGATATTATTTTAGATATTTGAGTTGTCAAATAAAGATCTCAAAAGATTATTTAATATCTTTGATTGAATTATTTTTATATGGCATATTATTGTCAATATTTTAGAATATATATATATTTTATATCTTTTGAGTCATATTAGGGTTAGATAGTTTCTCTAGATGTGCTTTATTTAAAATTTTTGGAATAAAAAGTTTATTTTACAAGTTAGTTATTTGTGTGTTTGTATTCGGGATAAAATATAGATAGGTTGCAAGAGTATTATAAACTCTATAGCTAAGAATTTACAGACAAGTTTCTGTTAAGTTTTAGCTAATCAAAACCCATACTTTTTCAGAATTTATTGTATAAATCCCGTATCAACATATACAACCAATCAAAGCCTATGTGGTAATGAAGCTTTAGGTCTTTTTGGTTGCTAGAATCAAGTCTTAAAAAGTTGGAATATCTCCATCTTGGTTACATATTTAAATTAGCAACATCATTCCCATGGAAAAGCACAACGCCGCAAATGTGTGAATCAACACACCCATAGTACACCTCATGAATCATCGCCCCAAACTAATAATAACGGTAACGCGATCTTATATTCACATGAAATCATGTAAATTTATCTTCATATGCTCAAATAAGAAGATCAAGGTCATTTTCACTGCATAATTTTTTTTCCCCAAAAAATGAGATAGTGTATGATATAGATGTACAGTTTTGTTTGTGATTTTGAATGATTTCACGTTATATTATATTATACAAAATGTCAAAAGGTAGGGTTTCGCAACTCCCTAATAAATTATTTCACTATATCATAAAACATTTGATTTGGGGTAGATTTTGGAAATAAAATAATAACATTTAGACACAAAAAGCTTCGTTGGTCTCCGGATTTTGGCAACAGATAATGTACTTAAGGATGATGGAAGTAATATTGAAAACGGAGGCTATATAAAAGAGAAAGAAAAAGAAAAAGACAGAGAGAAGTTTGGAAAAGAAGTGAAGATGAAGCATCAATAATGGCGAATTGGAAGAGTGAAGGATGTGGGATCCAAAGGTTGGAAGAAAGCATGTGCCCTTTTATTTATTGCCCTTTGCCTTTGCCTTATCTCCTCCCACATTTGTCCCTATCGATGCTACGTCAAGCTCCATTGATGAAAATGGTTAAATTCTTATATTTTTCAATTATATATATTTGTAAGAAGTGTAAATTCTTCATCCCAAAATTTGCAGTTTCTTCTTTGTAGTGCTTTTTAATTGACACTTGATAGCTTTTGCATCATCTTTAGTTGTAATCTCCAACCTGTCCAGTGCTACTATTAAATACATAGGCCCCTCTTCCTTGGACGGCTTTCATCCCATCATCCGCCGATTTATGAAATTATCAGTTTAACCATAATTTTAGACTTAAAATTATTATTGGGAAAATGGCAATAAGGTCTCAAGGACCAAACATATTAATAAAAAAGTCCTACTAATTTTGTCTCTAACTAAGAGGTCCTAAGGGACTTCTGGGATAATAAGTCTAGAAGAGAAATGATCTACTTACCTTATCATTAAAGCATCAGATGTCAGAGGAGAGAAAAATTCATGCCTTTTCATGTGCTCAACCATGGAAATTTTAACAACTTAGGAGGCCATGATGACAACTTCGTAAACACATTTTAACAACTTGTAATATATGTTATGACAAGTCCACCTAAAAATTTTAACTTGTGAGGCTGTGATAACAACTTTGTAAGCATGTTTTAACAACTTCATAAGCATGTTTTGATAACTTGTAATGTATGTTATAACAAGTCTACCTGAAAATTTTAACAACTTATAAGATAGTGATGACAACTTCATAAACATGTTTTGACAACTTATAATGCATGTTATGACAAGTCTGCCTGTACATTTTAACAATTTATGAGGCTATGATGACAATTTCATAAGCACATTTTAACAACTTAATAACATGCATTAAAAGTTGTCAAAACGTGCTTACGAAGTTTTCATCATGGCCTCATAAGTTGTTAAAATGTTCAGGTGAATTTATCACAACACGCATTATAAGTTTTCAAAATATGCTTACGAAGTTGTCATCACGGTCTTATAAGTTATTAAAATTTCTATGGCTGAGTACATGAAAAGACACGAATTTCTCTCTTCTCTAACATCTGATGCTTTAATGATAGAGGTAGGTAGGTCATTTCTCTTATAGACTTATTATTCCAAAAATCCCTTGGATTTCTTAGTTAGATACAAATTAGTGAGACTTTTTTGTTAATATATTTAGTTCTTGGGACCTTATTGCCATTTTTCCATTATTATTATAAACAAAAATTTAAAGGAAGCAAATTTACGTTGCAGATCACCATAACATAATATAAGGGTGTTAGAATATGTCCCAGTTGTGGGTTTCACAACTCATCTGTGCTCACTAACTAAAATCCTGAAAAGTTTACACCTCACCTCCATATTCAATTTCTTATGCCGATTTCCGAAACTAAGATTATATATGAACCAATCTGGAATTGTCTTTGGATCATATGTATACGAGGTATTTATGCGCATGTAATAGTATTAGATCCCACAACTCTCTAAAGCTTAAAGGGTCCGAATAATTAGCAACAAATTCTAGATCCTTCACAGAACTAATATATACATTACTCCTATATATAAATGACTGAGAGATATTTTGACAAAATCTCTAATCAAGAATTGAGTTGAATATCTTTGTAACAAGTTAAGTATGACGAATAAATATGCTCTAACTTAAAAGAGAGTCTTAAAGAATGCATATATTAGGAAGTAAAATCATATGTATTTATATTGACAGCATATCCCTACAAATCAGAGACTAGATTAGGGAATAGAATTATGAGCCATTAAACCTAGAGCTCTCTCCTTCTGAATATAATCTCTACTCATTTATATGAAAGGATACACATTATTCAGAGTAATTCATGTATAGTCTTACAGTATGTGATGAATGTCACATTCCATTTTTTAGGCCTTTTATCATATCTCAACGTGGCCTTTAGAATCACTTGTTATGTTGATATGTCAGAAAATGGAGAGGAAATTTTTCACAACATACAAAAATGTTAAACAACTTTTCATTAATACACAAAGGCATACATACTAGAATCCAGAATATACATTGACCGTACTATATATACATGCCAGAAATCAAGAAGCATAAATATCTATGTCTAAACTCTTTCCCTTCCTTTCCTTTTTTGAGAGCTTTCACCTGCATTATGGAGAGGTTAAGGTTTTTTTAGGAAACATTAGTAGCAGAATCATAACTAATAACAGTATAATGTAATGTATGTCATGCTATATACAATGCTCGTGCTACTCCTCTAGTGCCCTCTCTCAGCGCTTACCGTGTATAGGGAGTATGCACGTGACTTTACCTCTATCACATAATTAAAGCATATAGACAGTGTAAAACCCTTATCCAATATCTCTATAGGAGACCCAAAGAGCAGTGAAGTTATTTTCAAGTCTTTCGACAAAGAAATTCTTAA